>JBCEWB010678987.1:0-17368 GCA_039654565.1 Peronia peronii | reverse complement strand
CAGGCTGTGGTCTCAATGTAAAGTGACCTCAGACTGGAAATCTAGGCCAGATGTGTAGGGAAATGGAAGAGAAAGGTTACAGTGCTAAATTTACCCACGTGAGATGCTTGTGATGGGCGCTGCAGTACAATTATTGTAGTGTATTTTTGCGATATTGGATGCGTGTTTATGGATTTTTTTTTACCCCCCTGCTGTCTTTTGACGGTCAGTTTTGACCATAGATACTGTTTTTAGTTGAAACTAAACTAGATTTGTGAAGAAAAATGGGCAAAATGTTTGAATAACAGAAAAACCCAGATTTGACATTTTGATCGATTTTCCGACTTTTCAGGTGCCCCCCCCCCCACCCCCCACCCCCTTAAAGAAACTTAGCCTGATGTTGAAATGTGAGTCTGTTGATTCTATGACTCAATGGAGAGACACATAAGATGTGAGGGGATCAAATCCATCTTTGCCATGTTTGTACAATGACAATAACAAAATACAAGTGGAGGACTAAAGGGGTAGGCATTGATATAAACACAAGGGCATTTGGACATGAATTAATTCACAAAATCATAACAGTTATAGCTAAAAGTTTTATGGTAAGTTCATTTCATTTATAAGCTTCTTCTCAATCCATTTGCTAACAGGAGATGAATGAGACTTTGTTACAAGCCATATCCTTTAAGAGTATGCCATAGCTTGTAAACTTTGAAATGGTACACTCTGATTAAAAAAAAAAAAAAAAAAATCAACCGTTTCTGATGAAGCTCATGACATGAAACTTTGCATGTGCTCTGCATCTGCCAGAATGTTGTAAATCAAATTTTTAATCTGACAGACTTGTTCGCGACAGCAAATTTTGCTATTTACGACCCATAAAATATAAACCTGAAATTCTTGCTGACTTCTATGTGAATATTAGAAGGCATCCACTATTTCATTGTTGCTTTCTTCCATGTTCACTGGTGATACAAAATTGTGCTACAAATTCACGCATAGTGAAATTGCATTGTACTTTCAGGAGCAACGGTGTAGATTTTCAAAATGTAGTGTCATTCACATTGAATCTCGGAGTTGTGTGGACAATGCTGACATAAATTTGTTACATAATGCAATTTCATCTTTTATTCTGTGTGTGCATTTTGTGTGTGAATTCATGGCTTAAGTGCTACGGTTGTGGCAAAAAATGTTATCCTATATTTTTATCCTATAGGATATACATATACAGAAATAGTTAATTCGCTCACTCTGTATTTAGTACAGAGTAATTATTTAGGAACTGGTGTCACAGCAGCGTGAAGGCAGTCAATACTAACATAGGCAAACAAAATGGTGCTGCACTGCTACGGCCACAATGAAAACCTCACTGCTTAGTATTTTAGTAATGAAGAAGAACAAAGACAGTTCTGTCCACAGTAAAAATTCATGTCATGTTCCCTGGAATATACCCTGCTGATAGTAGAACGCTGCAATTTCAATTTTCACAAAGCTTTTTAAATGTCACTTTATGGACTTTGATGATGCCTTCACGCTTGATCTGATTCACTTTAAGTCTGTGGTATTTATAAGCTGCCCTGTTAGTAGCATATCATTTAACTAAGGAAGAAAAGAAATAGTGTCAGAAAAACAGCTTGCTCTTTCTGTTCATCTTGCCACCTTTGTGAACTTGCTGAACTCTTCTGATTCAAAAGATTTTTAAAATACGTATAATTTGATCCAGTACATTTTTATTTTGTGAATGAAACAAACAGGATATCAGACGGAATGAATAAAAATATTTAGTTTGGACATCAAAATTCACCAAGAATCAAATTGTGTATCAGCATCATCGTTTTGTTCCCATTAACCAGGATGCAGGGATGGAGCATACATAGATCTAACCTCAGTGTAATGATGTCACCACTAATATCAATCAATATGGATACTGTGTAGTAGTATAAATGTGTGTGTGGAGGGGGGGGGGTGGGCATTGACTTGAATGCATTCATAAAATAATCTGGTTCAACACTCCTGAGTCTTCTGGAAACCTCTACTCACGTGAATGACTACGCCTTTACATGTTGGATTTTATTGTTTACTATAAATATTATACTACTTTCCTGAACCTTGCTCCAGAGGCTGTGATTTTTACTATGCACAAATAACGGATTTTCAATCATAATGATTTATGACTTCAAGAAAAATAGATTCTGAATGTTCTTTCAAATATAAGATTGCAAGTAAAATGTCAGTGATGCACTAGAAGTTGTCAAAATTTTCACCAAAAGTGTACCAGTTCAAAGTTTACAAGCTATACACTATATATGCATGCTTTTCTCATACTATCTGATTTGACATCTTGTAGTTCTGCTGTTCGTCGACATCGCCTTGTTTGCATTTTAGCTTGACATTCGGAAGATGATCTCTTTTTGGGGATAAGAGGCCTAGTCATTGTGTTGGATTCCGGATCACAGGCACTCCAGTCTCCTTTCTTATAACGACAGCCTGATGTAAAAAGACACATTAAAACAAAAGTTCAACGTTAATTCTTTTTCCCCAATAAAGTACTCAATACTTGTTGAAACAATTATACTTACAAACATGTCTACAAAAATGTTGATCATGGAGGAAAGCTGTTGGTAGAAAAAAAAGACAAAAAAAAAAAAGAAAAAGAAAAACATCTGCACATGAAAGACATTCATTGAATATCTACATACCTAGCATACTTAGCCCATGGCTCGTGAGATTTTCTTATAGTAGTTGGGAGAAGGAAGAATGGGGGGTGGGTGTGGAGGAAGAGGTGGTAGGAATGAATAACTGAAAAGGCTGCAGGTTATGAATAAATGCTTTATTAACTCTAAAAGTGTCAAGAGAAACTGGTGGAATATCAGGATTTCTGTATTGAAAGTTGATTCATGGACACCAATGTGCCCATCTGGATATTGCTGGTTGGATCCATAGTGAAGACATAAGAAATTGGATGCATAGGCATTATAGTGCCTATCAGTGACTTGACTGATTCGTAGGCACTAAACATCATCATATTTTTAAAATATTCCACTATGACTGGGGCCAGAATTAGGGTTAGGGGTTAGGGCTAGACTTAAGTTTGCTAAGGTTGAGAAATCCATAGGCAGTATGATACTGTCCAGTCCTGAAACATCGATAGGCATTGTGGTGATGCCATTCTCTCCATGGCGTTCTATAATTTTATTAATATCTATGTATAATTTATCTCTTTAGGGGATACAGTATGAATATTATGTTATCATATTGTGTATCATTCAGAACGGAATTCTAAAGCAAGACGTAGATGAACAAGTCTGCAACAAGATCCACTTCTCAGTTTCTATAGTAAAAAAAGTCTGGAACAACTGATCTGGGAAAAGGTCTTGAAACAAACAAAAAATCAAAGACAAGTCAAACCTGATTTCAATTTGCAATTCTTGGTAACAGTTTTCTTTGGCTGACACAGATCACTTGCCCCTTCGACTAAGACCAGCTCTCTTTGCTTGCTGTTCATCTGGCACTCAGACCAAGGCCCTTTCTGATACACACAGTCTGTAACAGATTTACTTCTTACAGCCCAATGTGATAGATTTGATACACAAGGTAATGGGAGGGGAAAAAACAAAAGTGGGTCGCAGTAGGGTTAGGGTGAAGGTTTAACAGGGGTAAAGTGTGAAGTACAATAAAGGCAAGACACTGCGATTTGGAGGGTGAAGATACAGATAAGCTTTCGGTCACTAAGATCTTCTTCCAGAAACAAAGCAAAAATAATCCTTACATATCATGTATGTTATTTGGTACAAAATTAGAAATTAGACAATGCTATCACTTTAATATAAAAGCTTCTCTGGATCTGAGAGAGTTAAATCTTGGTTTAATCATACAATCCCTACCTTTAGCATGATGGAACAGGCTTTACTCAATTTTCTTACATGAAACAAGATCATCTGGGATTTTAGGGAGAGTTTATATTCCTAATCAAGTAACTCATAATAAGTATGTATACTATATAATTATACTTAGTTTTGCTGGCCAAGCACATACATGGGGTCGATATAACTTAATATAAGGGAAAGATTTGAATTGGAAGCCGATTTATATAGAGTTTTGTGAACTGAAAGTTAATTTTGATATAATGAGTGTAATATTTATGTCACGTTGGAAAATGTGTGATTTTTCAGATTATTGATCAAGGCTCAGTAGTAAAAAAATTTGATATTGGGCTATTAAAACTGGTAACATTTTGAACCAGCTGTTACATGCATTATAACATATACCGTGAACTGTATAAAATAAAATATCCATAATTTAATAGCATCAAGCCTGAGTAAATAACTACCATTTTTTAACATACGTTCCCTTTTCAACTCAAATTTTCATTTGAAAAGAAATCCCATTTCAATTGACTTGAACAGCATTAATGTACCAGTGTGTTGCATGGATTTCGAAATTCAAACAATGATGTAGACCTATAGATCTGTTGCCATTTAATATCTTCAAAATTTTTTCCATCGTGGCTATTCTAAACTTCTCAAACGACTTCCATGAAAGAAGGTGGTTCTGGATAATAATTTCACCATTTCATCAAAACAACCTGTTGCCAATAATCATGGTCGATTTTTCAAGAGCAAACTTAAAACAATTTTTTATTAAAACATGTTTTTTTTTTTGGATCATGATGAATTATTAAAATTCTAGTTCTCACTTTGTAATTAATGAAAAGGATATGATGGTATTCCAACTGTTCAATAAATGACTTTTTGGAAGAATTTTATGACATAACAATATCATGATCACAAACGGTAAATTCAAAGTTTCATTCATTGACACTAATTTGTTTCTAGAGGATTACCTTCTGGTAAACTAACTTGAAAGATTCAAATTCTCATGATGCATCACCTAAAACTTCTATCTATAGGCAGAACTGACAGATAGAAATTTATGCTTGTTTTATTTATATTTACTGGAAGAGAACCCACGGCTTTCGTGGGAGATTATTTAAATATAGGTCAAACCGATACTGCCCTGTGACTTAAAGTGTATGGCAAGCTTGGTATTTTGGATGATTAAACTGAATGTTACTCAAAGAAAACATGTTTGGTGTTTTGAATGCATCGTTCCATCAAATGTACAATTCAGATCCAACAATTTCGCCAGTTTACTTTTTAATTATTATCGTCCTTTTAGGATAACATCAAACATAGTAAGCTTTTTTGGGGCTTTATGTAAGTAGGCCTACAAACATAGATCTTATGCAAAAATATTGTGTGCCAAATTTCATATGGATCCATTCAATAGTTTTCGAGTCCATAAGCCTTTTATGGGTTTTCTTGCAGCTTTATGCATGTGGTATAAACATATACCTCTTTGAACGAAAGGTAATAAAAGTTTAGAAATTTTTCAGTTCTAGATTCGAATGTTAACCCAATTGTCGATGTTGCCTTCAACTCTTCGATGCCTTGATCCCTGAACATTTTCTTTGAGATTTCCTATCTGTTCAAATTTCTGATCTCATTCAATTATTGAAACTCCAATTACAAGTATTAATTTGCTACTGAAATTTCTTCAGCCTTCTTTCTGGCAGGTATTTGCGGTGACCAAGATTGTTAACTAAAACTAAAATGGCTAACAATCACAATCTAATGTTTGCTTTCTGTGATTACAATTGTTCTCTTTCTCACACACACAAAAAAATGTTATGAATTTACGATCACTTTATATCTTCCATCAAATATTTGATTTTTTTTTTCTTTTTGTTTTTTGCTTGGTCATCACCACAGAAGATTAAGGGTTTTATGTCAAAGTTGAGATGCCAGTAAGGTTGATTTTAGCAGATCTAACCAAACCTAAGCCCTTCCACATAACCATGTCAGTGTTCCACTGTGTGACATCCTTATCTAAATGATTTTTAGAATATTTTATAAATGTCTTGCAGCCAGTCAAAATGAGATATATGTTGATTTTTCACCATATGGGATTTTGGTATCATGTGAAAGCTTATTTCATACCCTTTCAGGTGGTCATTCTAGCCAAAGATATTGCAGTTTAAAGAGACAAGGGAGGACCCCTCAGCAATAAGCCAAATTCCGAGAAAATAGAGTTGAAATGAATGGTCAAACGCATAAATCTACATACCTACCTCACAAAAACCCGATTTTAATGAAGAAATTTTTATAAATCAAGGGTAAGACAGATACTGTCTTGTTCAGAAATGAATGCACTTTTGATTTCTGCAATAAAAAACATTTCGACGTCTGACCCCCGTCATCACATTCAAAGCCCGATTTCTCGGTTCTAGCCCAGCGACTTATGACTCATTTCAACTGGCCGCGAGACAAATGGACCTCGCTAGATAACCTAACTGAGATTATGAAGTTTAAGAATGCTGTTGTGCTGCTCATAGCTTGCAGAATCACTTCAATTTTTTTTTTTTTTTTTTTGATTAGACTCCAGTTCACTCACTTTTTTGGGATTCTGAAAAAAGAGAAAAAAGAAAAAGGGAATGTGTCCACTTTTACTTTTCCATTTTCTCCATTTAAATAGGCTTTATCATCCAATGTAAGTCAAGGAAGTGCTACTTTGATCAACTTCTCACAAGTAACAAAATCCTACATGTATTAACCTTTTGTGATAACTTGTTGATTATAACAGGGCAGCCTTATGTAATGTAGGCCACCTCATCCAGTTCACACTGCCTGGGTTGATTGATTGATGAAGACTTTTTCATGCATTGGAGCATTTGTAGGGTTATGAACAATTATAATGTTATGCATAAATTATTTTCTAAATGAGGCTGTCATAAAAGGCCATTAGTCTTTTATCCCTTAATTACACATCACATCACAATACTTTTTCTTTTATTTGATGTTTTCCTTCTTGCTGCTCACAAGCAGATAATCTTCGCCCCAGAATTAAATTGTCCTAACTACAACAGTGTTAATGTTGTAGATAGAACACTTTAATTATGGGGCAACAGAATGTGTATGCAGTTAGAAGTTACATGACACAAGATACAACTGTAAAAATACACTTGAAGACCACAGGGGAAAAATGACAGTAGTCACAAAATACGGTTTTCCTGGTTATCTGCCATACCAGTAGCCCTCCTACTGAAGTTTCACACCTTCTGCCTGCCTCTATTGAAAGACGACTGCAACACTATAAATAAAAAATAAAGGATTTATTTCTTAAATAAGAATCTTGCTCTTTCAAATCTTAAAATTTACATAAAACTAGTATTTTGCGACTACCATCATTTTCCCCCTGGTCTTCCATTGTGAGTAAAGAAATGGGAAAATATCAATGAAAAAGTGTCGTATGATGTATAATCAAAAAGCATATGTCTTGTGCCCAGAGCAAATGAGTCGGAAATCGAGCAGGGTGATTTCAAGCCACCGCCGTTTCTAACTATTCTCCAATTCAGATACCAAATTTCTTTTTTTTTTTTTTTCTGAAAACGAAAATTTAACATTTTTTAACCTGAAAAAAAAAAAATATTTTGGTATAAATTTTGGTATCTTGCGTCGGAAAATAGGTAAAAATGACCGTAACTCGAGATTGCCCTGCACGACTTCCGACTCATTTGCCCTGGTCGGAAGACAAATAAACTCATGACCTTCTTGTCACAGCCTGACATGTCCTAGTGATCTATTTGTATCTGTAAGAGTATTTACATCAGTGACACCAAGCTGGGACTTCACAAGTAGTATCTCTGATTTGAAACTTCTGGGTGCCTCGTGTATTTGTTAGGGTGTTTGTAGGGCATGACATCTGAGGTACATTGCTTGATAGACAACCCACACTAGGAGGAAGTTGGGAATACATCATGTGTGTGTTTGTGTGTTGTGAGAAGGAGAGTGGGCAAGGAAGGAACAAGAAAGACAAGGATAAATAGAGAAGATGACGGAGTCTATATAAAAGATGTTAAATATTCATAACCATATTCTACTGTATCAATACATATTTGGCTATATAATGGTCAGCTGTACGACAAAGAGGCGAATAGGTAACAAGCCTTGTATGACAAAAAGATGAACCCTTACCTTCTCTGCATGACAAAGGGGCAGCTCGGTCAGATCATTCATTGGCCGATTCATCTATTTGTCATGCAGACAAGGTAAGGGTTCGCCTATTTGTTAAACAGGGGTTGTTACCTATTCTCCCCCTTGCCTTACAGTTGACAATATGTGTGTCTTTCCCTTCACCCACATGATATATTGATTTGAAAATAGTTCAGTGGAAAAACATTCAGGTATACACATGTACATGTATCACCCAAACAGGGCAAATCATCACTCCTATCGAAACTTCTCATTTCTTAAGTTTGTGCATGTCTCTCTATAATTACAATATATTATAAGAAAAGAACAAAAAAAAAAAAGAAAACACCTAGCTATTAACAGAGGAAATGGGCATACATAAACAATCATTGCGTGTTTAATTGCTCTATTTTGATCTCTTCGCTTCTTTGCAAAGAGAATAATGTGTATTTAACTTATCTATCATCTATTCTTGTAGAGTTACTAATTATATATATTATATTATGTAGTGCTTACATTTTCTCAGGCCATGTAGAATTTCCTTGACATTTTCACCAGTTTTTTTTGTTTGTTTGTTCTGTGTATGTATACTTGACATTTAAACCTCAAAGGTTACTACAGCGCTTGGCTGAGTAAGTGAAGTGCTTCCTTCTCGAAAGTGTACCTCAGGAATTGTGGTTTCCATACTGAGTTAAAAACAAAGGAATATCTGTATAATCATGTCGCTCACAAATGTGTCCTTTCCCTCTCCGACATTTTTCTTCTCTTGCTGTTTTATCGACATACTGGACCAAAATACAGGAACAATTTTTAAACTGTAATTGTGCAAGATAATCTCAGTTATAGATGCTTTCCAAAGATGTTATTTTGGGCTAAATCGAGAAACAATGACAGTACATGATTAGAGGTTAACACTAGAGTAAGGGTCATTGTAACATTTATATATCAACAGAAATATAGTTTGCAGTAAAAATTGAGGAAGCTGAAATTTGATGAGTGCTTTGATCATACTATACTCTTTCCTATTTCAGTTAAAGTTTGAAGAGAAACAGCTGTTATACAGTTCTACTCATTTTTCTATCACCGACTCTTACTATATATATATATATTTTGTACAAGTGGATTCAGCAGTCTTACTTTATCCAACTGTGTGTATTAATTATTATGATTGCAATCTCAAGTCAATATGTTCAGCCAATAATGTCTTTGTCATAATGTCCAACCCCAAAATTTAGAAGATAAAGGAAAGTTTTCCTAGTGTATTTGTTTTTGCAATTATGATCACAGTGGATAAGTGACTTCTTTCATGCAAACTGAATGATCATTTTACTTGTTTTTTTACCGGTTCTCTTGAATATTTCAACTCTCATCATGATTAACACCAAACCAATGATATGCGGATAAAAGTATCTAAAAAAAACCTACTGATTGCTATCTATCGTAAATAGCAGTTTACTGACTTGTATTTACAGCAAAAAAAAAATTTTAAAAAAAGGTTTCTCAGGCATTTCATATTTGATTTTCATAAGATTTTCTTTGAGCTCAACTGATTTCCATCAGCTAAGCTTGTAGAGTCCATACATAATGGATATGTCTGATATACTAACTATCTATCTCCATTTAATTGAATATTTAATTTCCCACTTTTGCTGGTAAAAATGATGACATAAAATATCATTTAGATGTTATAATATAAGACACCTCACTAACAATTTCAGTCTTTTGATGCAAGATCCATAATGTTTTCTTTACCTTTTCTGAACCAATTAAATAGATAAATTAATTAATAAAATTGATATTAAATAAATAATAACAAAAAATATATAATAATAAATGAATAAATAGATAAACAAATAAATAAATAAATAAATAAAAACAAAGTAAAAAAAAACAAATGATTAAAAAAAAACAGAAAAGAAGTAATGCACATGCAAGCACAGTACATGAGCAAGGCACGGATGCTGTGTGTGGGTGCAGGACATACAAGTCCCTGCTATGCTGTGCATTAGAAGGAAAAGAAGTCAGATGTCAAAATTTTAATCTCTCCACTTACTGTCATTGAAGTGTGTGCATACATCACTTTGGTGGAAAAAAAATCAGTTAGCTCAGACTCACAACTTTTGTGTTGGGTTATTCATGTCACAGCTAACTCCTATTGTCCCACAGTCAGTGAAATCCAGTTTTCTCCAGAAAATCTGACTTGACATCTGATTTATGTCCTCCAGTCCTACAATAACAACAGTGCAACTTTCTCTCCTAACACACTGCCTGTGCATCTTTCTCAGCTGTTGTAAACTTCTTCAATTTGCATAGTTCTTGAGTTTGAGGATGGTTATCACATCACAAGTATTCGCCAAGTTGCACAGGGTCAATCAAAACACGAAAGAGGTTTAAAAACTGTTAAAAATTTTATTGACGAAACTTCCATAATGCATGCAGAAAAGAATTACAAATTGAGTGCAGTTCAATAATTGAGCCCTGAAGGGTATAAAATTTACCACACTGATATGGCCAAGAGGGGCTGAGGAAACAACATCAGCTAAGTACAATTCACACCTCTATAACAAGAAAATTTGCAAGAAACTCAAAGAATTTGGTAGTTGCATGTTTGTTTGGGGTTTTTTTTTGGTTCAATCACATGATTTGTTTCAATGCATGCATTTGGGTGGGGCCAAATGTTAGTCCATGACCAAGTAAAACCAAGGAGAATAAGCTGACACTGACATCTAGACAGGTTACGGATATGAATCACAAGAAACTATCAAATACACAGAGAAAGTTCACTCATCCAGTTTAAAAGCAGGTTGTGAGTTAGGTGTTTGTTGTCATGGTTTCTTGCAAGCCAAACTGGGAATACAAATATTTTGAATACAACAGTTTTTGTGACTCAGTTCTATATCACAGGGTCATCAGTTGGTGCACTGAAAAATTATGGCACGTTCTAGTTCCTTTGTAAGGTAGTGACAGATATATGATATGTCAACTTTATGAAGAAACCAAAATTTGAGGTTTTTTTAACTGCAAATGCCATAGTGAGTGCAGTTTCAACTGTTCAGGAGTCAAGTACATGAAAAATACGTCGATCCACTGGTGTAACATATCACAGCCTGAAACCGTGAAAGGTTTTATTTAAAGCTTTGCTGCAAGAGTGTCGTGAACTGGTCCATTTGTTCGCTCGGCAAATGCTGATAGGAAAATGAATATTGGAACATGGCTGACTGCTGCCTAACCTGATATATGAGAGTGACAGAGAGACTTCATTCACTCGACAATGTTGCCACACGATAAAATTCCATAGGATAGGACAAGATTAAAAAAAAATTAACAATGAAGGAGATCAATTATATGTACATAGACTACCTTTATGACGCTCACCTCCCTAAGACATTTTCAAAGACATTTTCAAAATGATGGTGCCTCTTCAAGTACAAAAATAACAAATTTCTCATGGGATAGCGAAGGTGAGGACTTGCTGTGATCATCAATGTTATTTATCCCATTATTTCTGAAATTGAAGGTGATCACCAACTAACTGCATGGTTAAAAAAAAAAAAAAAAGAAATAGAATTTTTTCTTTTTTTTCTTTTTAAATAACTTGGAAAAATCTGTATCATTAAAACCACGAGAAAACCTCCACCAGGAGGTTGAAAGACGTATATAGAACGTAACATTAAATCCTTTTTCCAAATAGGGTTTACATTATCATTATTATGTTCATTTTACTATTTTTGGAGCCAATTCCAAATCCGACCAACAAATCTCTCCAACGATGGATATCCCCTCTTTAACAGCGATGTCATTGCACACTTTGAAGATTTACTGAAGAGAAATATAAAGTCAGACATACAGCCTTTTTATTATCTTTTCCAAAAAAATTTTTTTTTTTTTTAAACAACAACACTAAAAGACCTGCTTTAGGAAACGAGAACAAGAACTGCAGGTATAATCTGAACACAACAAAAAGAACGGAACACTAATTAGATGATTTCTCATCCATCTAGGAGTGACTTCTTTCTTTCTCTTTCTCTCTCCGATATTCTCTCTCTCCCTGTCTCATCGCTCCTATGGTAACGGCCAGATATTTAGGCATCTGAACCTAAAATGAGAGAAAGGCCCAAAATATGACAAACTGGGTGATGAGTGAGACAGTTCAGCGTGGGGCAAGTGGACATGAAGGTGATGGTGACATTGGTGGTGACAGTGGGAGAAGAACTGGTAGCAATGAGAAAGTGCATGTTAGTCAAGATACAGACAAAAGAGACAAACCAATCAAAGACATGTAATCTTTGAGCATATTGACAAATAAACAAAACTGGACCAATCCAACAATGAAAATCCAGGAAAAAAATTGAACAAAAAAAAACAAAAAAAAAACCAGGAAGCCAATAAAAATTATGGTGAAAAAAAATATGACAAATCAGCAATTAAAATCTAGAAAAAAATTATACAAATGACGCATATGCTTCGCTGTTTCCTTTTCCTTCATCAGACTCCAAAGAATGAATGGACTTAGACTGAATCCATGTCGGGATGTAAAAAAAGAAAATATTCATGTTATTTCCACTGACCCAAATGAAACTTGATCTTTTTCAATCAATCTTTTCCCTCCCTGTTCTTATATGACCAAACTTAACACTGGGCTAAGTTCTATATTACTTGGCATGACATTTTTGGCAATGACCTAAATGAAGTATCATGGCATAGTCACAAATTGAACTGAAAGTATTTAAGATAAGGAGCCTCTGTCATTAACCACTGAACTGATTGAGTAATTTCACCTTCTTGCAGAGCAAACGAGAGAAGATAAATCCTAGGGTTTATCAGTTTACCCTGTCTTTTATCAAAATCTTCCTCAGAGAAAATGATTACTGAAACGCACAATGCCAGACTATTTATTTCAGGATAAAGGAAATAGCTGAAGAATGCGTTATACTAACATGACACAGAGACCCAGATTCATCAAAGAAAATTGATCAAAGTTAACTAGATGGTTCACAATGACGTTTCTCCACAATTAATGTACTATCTTTTAATTCAGTCCACTTTACTTGCATTTCATGGTGCACAAAACTACTTAAAATACTGTCTTAAATGATGTAAAAATTGAGATTGATGGTGTGGTTAAGACTGATCACATGCCCAGCCTGTAAATAATTAAAGGATTGTAACTGATGATTTTGATGGTATAACTGAATAGCCAGCTTGTTTCTATAATTAAAGGGAAAATGTTTGCAATTATCTAGACAAAGATTCATCTTTTTTACACAGTGGTGAAGCAAAAAAGGCCTTGTCTACAAATTGGCTAACTAGGCTGATCCCTCACCCCTACCCTCACACGCCTTTGTGAACTGAAATATCTAAGTACTTAAAGTTATACATCATGTTTGCATTACATATGCCCTCTTTTGAGAAATAAACAGAATACTAATGATACTACTAGAAAAAAGACAAAAAAAACAACAAAAAAAAACATAAAAACAGTAACTCAATAAACATATTTAAAAAAAGTGATAGCAAGAGACCCTAACCCAGATCAAAACAAAAGCTGAACAAAAACTGACGACTTATTTTTTAATTCACATATCATGCAGTTAAAAAAATAAAAAAGTTAGGAAATAGTGTTATTGAGATCAAAATTGCTAAGCCAAATGGAATTTGTATGTGCCTGTCTTGCTAAATGTAAATTTATGTATCAACTTAGATTTCTTATAAATTAAGCTAGATTGGTTGTAGTTGAATTCATTAGCTTTCCTCACTCACATTCCATCACAACTCCGTGATATCCTACACGCATTCAAACACTTGCTTGATTCAATCAACCCTTCAAAAAGTCATCCAAGACAAATATTACAGAAACAGCACAGCTTAATTTAGATTTAGCTCTTTGGTTCCTGATGAGGGCTACTTTGATCCGACTCTCTAATCATGCCAGGTCATTGCAACACCTACTTTGTGAGGCTGCTTTATCTTGTGTCTCCTTGCTTGCTTACATATGTCCCTATCAGAACCCATCTAATCATTAAACAGTACTACAAAAGATCAAGAGACTTTATAATTTAAAATGTGGATGTGCCGCACCTCCCTGGGAAAGAAAAAAAATAAATTCAAACCCCCCCAAAAAAACTGTCAGATTATAGAAATCTCTGTTGTAACTGCTTTCAGACCCTTCTAAAGCTGCATGATTTTTTTTGCTTTTGTTAGTTTTTTTTTTCTTTTCCTTCTTTTTTTTTTGAGGTGTAAGCTACTATGCTTGTACGGCAAGCAATCATGATTTGTTTATTTTAGGGTTATAAAGTTTAGAGTGCCCAATTATTATTATAATTAAATTTAATTATATTAATTTAAATCATTTCTACATTATTAACACCAAGCTCTGATCCAGGGGAAGGCAGACAATACAGAAATTTAAAAATAAAACAATAAAGGCCACGCGCCCTATTCTACCTTTGGCTACTTTTACAGGTGTCCTTTGGGACATGTGGGCGTGTGAGTTTCTGGACAGACATGGAGATGCTTACCAACACCAAGATCTCCAGTACAACCAACGGGAGCTACCAACTTTGCCGCGGCCTGACATGATTACCAATAAAGGCCGAGATAATCCCCGTCAAGGGGATTGACAGGCCCAAACAAAACTAAGCTAAAGAGTGCCCAGTGGACAACTGCCTTGTATGCTTCCCAGGAAGCTGAGAATGCACTGTCTCCATTGAGTCTCACGGGTAATAATGGCCAGTAAAGTGCTCAAATCTTGGAGACTAGACCTTATATACTCTTGGAAATAATAAAATTCACTTGCTAAGCTGTTTTTCTTCATCCACAGGAGTTGTAACATTCTAAATTAAGTTGCACAAGAAAAACTGATGTGGACAGTATCACATCAAAAGCAAAACTTAAAGCAACTTATCATCCTTCCCTGAATACATTGTCCATAAAGATTAGGCCTATCTAAAAAAAAAAAAAAACTGGTGGGGGGGGGGGGGGGAAGAAGGCCAGGAAAGAGTGCATTTTTCACAGATAAATGATGGGCAACATCTCACTTCAACTTAGTAAAACACCACATTTCATGCACCCATGCAGCTAAAAACACTGGTTTTCTACCATGCAGCTAATAAAAAAAAAAAATTTTTTTAATCAAAATCCTCTCTCCAACTTCAGGTAAAAGAAAAATGATAGAAAAATCAACAAAGTTCCAGAAAATAATTTTTTAAAAACCCAACAAAGAATCAACAAATTTCCAGAAAATAATAATAATGATAATAATAATAAAAAGGACCTGATAACCATATTAAAATAAACAACTCAAAAAAATGAAGAGATAAATAATGATAATAGCAATAAACTGCAACAAAATAAGTAATCAGTAGTAGACTTTTAAGTGGAAATATACCAGAATATCAAACTATCTGCCTAAGTATAGAAATATCTGTTTATGTATAGAATCATTTTATAATCCTAGAGTTCTGAAAGTGCAGCTTCAGTTCAGTCAACTTCTATTGAACTTATACTGTGTCCGATCAGGTGAGTCTTGACTTACACAGTTTTTTTCCTGTACCACCACTAAACTATTTATATCAAACAAGTTCTCTTACCTTTTTCAAATGAAAACACAGAACTTTCACACAAGAAAAATTATTGCTTGATCAATGCAATATAACCAACAAAATTCATCCAAAAGATGATTTTTTCCATAGAACAATTATACTTATATAGCCAGTCCACATACCTTTAACCTGTTGAATAATGTAAGCATTCAATAAAATGCCACTATGGTTTAACAACCAAATAATATTTTAATATAATAAACTATGTCATACTTTACATAAAATCTCTTTCTTGAACAGAGAAACAAAATTGAAAATCTGTGCCGTTCTATTTTTTTGCAATGTTTTTTTCTAGTCATTGAAAGGTGCAACCCTCCCCCTTTCTTTGGAGGAAAAATAAAAAAATGTCTCATAACCTTTTGTCAACAACATTAATAGCGGCTTACAATATTGCCCTTTACAACCTACTGCTTTATTATAGTCAAACGGAAGAAATATAGCATTAGCCAAAAATTCTAAAAGTCTAATGCGGGTTTTTTTTTGGTGTGTGTGTGTGTTTTGGGGGGAGGGGGGGGGGAATGTAATTCTTTTTGCTGACAGGCGCACAAGGTATTGACATTACTATAGAAAACAATTTAATCAAAAGTGGCTTAACTTGGTCCTGAAACAAATTTCTTCTTTGTATGAATATGTTGTGCTGCTATGTGGCAAACACAATCTGTTGCTATGCCATGACTGTCACAACAGTAGGCACTTGGGGTGAGATGACGCATATGCTTAACACAACAGTTAAATCCTTCTGAGATGTGAGGTAACTAAATACGGATTGGCAAACATAATGCGTATGACTGTATTCATGAAAGGCAGTATTTTCAGGCTTTATGTGAGATATGGCAATGTTGTGAGAGTTTCGTATGACTGTTTTAGTTCAAGTTGGGCTTTGACAAAGTCAGCGTATGGTCAGTCAATGAAATGTTAAACATTCAAACTGAAGTTTGGAAAAACAAACTCCAAGCTTGGCCCCAAAAATCTGCTGGCCTAAAATTTCTGTGACCTGTGAACTCTCAATTTGATGATTGTGTGTGATTTCTTTTTCATGGTATCTACTTAGACGTTTTCTTTTTCTGGGCTGCTGGTCAGGATACCATTTGAAAGGCACAAAGTCTTCTACTACAGAGTTAAATCTGCACAGTTCGTTCCCTGTGTTTGAATCCACTTTTCTAAAAAGGTGGCCCAAGACATCTTTCATAGTTGTATAACAGAAAATAAAATGAAACTTTTAGTGATAGACATTTTACACAGCTATAGGTTGACTGTGATGGAGAAAATGACATTCTACCACCCCACTGTCTAAAAATGGCATTCTTATCACCCTACTGTTGGCCTGGTTTATCAACTGTGCCTGTTTTTGAACCCCCCCCTATCACTTGAATGAGTCACTAAAAATTGTAAATCAGCTACACAATCTTCCATAGCTACAGGCTGACTGTGATGGAGAAAATGGCGTCCCACCATCCTCCTTCACCAACCCAATTCAACAATCTTATCTACCTTTTCTGTTCCTGCGGCCGCCCTTCCTCTTATTGCAAGGCTTTGTCTTGGTGCGGGTGGGTGGGCACTCAGTAGGGGATCCCTCCCTCAGGGTCATCACCTTGGTCTTCTGCTTGGTGGCTGCATTGCATGCCGACCACTGGGCCCCTTGCCTGTTGTATCTGCAGCCTGGAAAGACAGGATCTCATTGAGATATCACTATCACCAAGTACTCTTTAGTTTACACTGATGTGAAGTTGTTTTATTATCTTTATTATCTTTATT
>JBCEWB010678876.1:0-17368 GCA_039654565.1 Peronia peronii | reverse complement strand
CTATCTATCTATCTATCTATCTATCTATCTATCTATCTATCTATCTATCTATCTATCTATCTATCTACCCATCTATCTAAATGTTTAAGCTTGCATAATACAACTACACACAGAATATTGTTCTGAAAACAAAATAATAATATATCAACTCAAATGATAATTTTCAAATATGGTAACATTGATTCCTATCTTTTTCAACTGTAAGAAAACCGCTAGAAAACATCACGTGCGGAAAACCTCGAACACACATTGGCAGGACTAATTGGACTCTTCTCTAAAGGCATCTTATTGTGGAATGAGACGCAGTTTTAGCCTGCACGGGAACCCGTCGAGATAACCTCCAGCACCAGCTTAAAAGACGTATATTATTATAGAACCTAACCTGTGCGGGAGTTGGAAAAGCACTGGGGGGAATCGCTAACCTAACGTGCAGCAGCCGTGGCTCTTTCGCAAAATCACGTCACAAATCAGTCAACGTGCTAAATGTAACCAGGAAGCCTAGAACACAAATACAAAAATGAGTCCCCGGAGCGCAGCCAGTTCGGACCTTATCAAGATTCTCAGGCACAGGGAGAAGCTAGTCTGCTACTGTGTTTTTATCATTGTAAGTTGCGCTTGCAGTAATTGGGTTTTCTCTTCTAGTTTGGCTGGAATTGAATTATATATCGTTTAGATTTATCAAATCTGTCAGACATAAACTAGATGGAACGGGAGGTTTACAAGCTTTACTGTTAGCATAGTCCATTAAGGGAGATATAAAAGTCGAGTCTAATAGTTTAGAAAAGACTTATAAGATATGTGGAAAACATGATACAATGGACAAAAAGGATGAAAATAACTAAAACAGTTGAAACATCATAATAATAACAATAATAATAATAATAATAATAATAAAAAATCCTAGCTTGACCACGGAACAGCTGAATATAGGCCAGAATGGAGGCTCTGAATTTTTGGGGCATCCCCACAGAGACATCAATCCATTCATCCACTCATAACACTCATCCATCCATCCATCCACCATCCATCCATTCATCCATCCATCCATCCATCCATCCATCCATCCATCCATCCATCCATTCATTCATCCATCCATCCATCCATCCATCCATCCATCCATCCACCCATCCATCCATCCATCCTCTTTGTCGATCCATCTGCCTATACATTTGCCTCTTCTTTTTTTTTTCTTTCCCTGCTGTTCAGTACAATAATCACTTTACTGCAAATTCCATTCCACATATGAAGCAACAATCTTTTACCAAACTACATATAACTCAAAAGTTTGAGAATAATCATTGTTGCAAATGTGCGTTTCCACCCACGTTTCTGTTGTTATTATTATTTGATCAAATCAAGTTTGTTATTTATTAGTGGCTATTTTAACATCCCACCGACACCCATGCTTAGTTATCTGTAAGCATACATGCCGTCCATTTTTCTCTCCATATTTTATCAAGCTGGTGTTTTTCTGCAAAGAAAATGCCACCCTTAGAATGTTGTCCACTTTCCATGCACAAACTTTGTGTACACTAATACCAGTTAACAAATCTTTACAAGTAGCTATTGCTGGATCACACACACCCAAGAATCAAGCTGCCTCAAAGCACACACTTTGTACAATGGCGTGTTCTTAGCTGCAGACCTTTGCGAGACACACTAATTTCTTGAAATCATTGATTTAAGATTCGTACCATATGTTGAAATGGCTGCAACACGTGTGACAGAGTATCAGAATATGAGCGAAGCTATGCCGAATGAATAAAGAAAAGGCGATCCTTGAACCTGGATCGATGGGTTTTTAAGGCAGACTGAATATAAACTGTGTGAAGAAACAAAGGAACTGTCGTAAAACATTGGAAAGTAGTGATGAGTTTTTAGCTTTTTATGATTTTGTGCTTGCATATAGCAGTATATTGCAGCAATGTACAAGATCGATTTGAAAAAGAAGAGAAGAAAAGTTTGAAGAGCGAGAGAGAAAGCAGAAATAGTGGGAGAGTTAGAGAGAGAAAGACCGATGAAAAAGAGAACGAGACAAACAAAGAACAAACAGACGAAAAGAGAGAAGGGCGAAAGAAAGAAACAAATGACAAAGAACAGCAAAAAAAAAAAAAAAAAAAAGGAAGACAGAAAAAAAACAGAAAGAGAGAAAGAAAGAAGTTTGTCAGTAATCCACTGCTTGACTCCATCCTTCTGCCCTTCTCCCATCCGCTTTGTTTTTCCTTTTACTACTCTTTCTTATTTATATAAAGAAACTTATATGAATATAATGTAGTGTATAATACATGTAATTGTATGAACCAAACAAAAAAAAAATGTGAATTCTTCTTTGACCAGGAAATAGATAATGTTCTATGTCCTATCTCCTGTCTTGAGCCTTGAGCCTTGAGCTAAAATGCTGTTGCTGTAATCCATACGTAGGCCTCATTGCAAAGGTTTTACTATTCGTCTTGGATCATGGCTTATAATCGATTCTGAGGAATAAGTGTTTAGTGGTCACTTTCAGAGTCAGAATCAGTTTTAAATATACACACAAACATACGTGTGTGTGTGTGTGTGTGTGTGTGTGTGTGTGTGTGTGTGTGTGTGTGTGTGTGTGTGTGTGTGCGCGCGTGCCGCGCGCGCGCGCCTCCCCATGAAGTATTCGGCGTGGGGAAGAACTCCATTCTCCTCCCTCCGCTCCCCGAAGGAGTCAAAGCTTCAATTTACATTAAATATTATAATTTCCTTTTTTTTCTCCATGCTCTTACCAAGGGCAAGGCGGACTAAAAAAAACATAAAGTAAATGGCAAACAAAGGCTTCCAGCCTTATTTTAACTTTCTAGCCAAAATGTTATTGTTGCCCCTAGAGACACCGGCATGTAGCTTGGTAGATATGTCAGCACAGCCGCTGTCAGGACCCGACAAAATAACCCACCGAAATAGTCCTCCTTAGGGATTGAAAGGCGTAAAGACAGAGAACTTGAGTTAGAATATATAGATGAGGATGCAAAGTGATGTATATATGCCTAGGCCTATTGCACGCCAGACTAATCCCGAATAATTGTTACATATCTTTTGTTCTCCACCTCTCTCTACAGTTATTCTCCGAGACAATGCGACATTCGCTTCTGGCACATGGAAGTCATGGAGCACATCTTCACGCAGGAAGACAAGATGACGTCAAATCAGCTGGCGACCTTGGAGAAAGTGGATCAGATAATGGAGCGGGTGCAAGAAGGGGCGTCTCCACTCATTCCTTGTGCGCTCCTCGGTACATATAGCCAAGTCATTGTTCCCGACATCAGTAAAAAACTGATGGAACAAATAGTTGCAAAATCAGATGAAAGTAAAATGGCATCAGATCCAGTTGAAGATGAGAACCGTAGTAAAGATGAAACCTCCCATTCTGAAAATGACAGCATAATGAGTGAGAATTCAGATTTTGAAGGTGACAAAACAAACGATAATTGGAATTCAAATTCTGTTGATGTTAATGAAAGAGAACGAGATGAATCAAATGACGACCAATCTGATGAGGTAAAAAAAGACGATGATGAAACTGACGAACATGATGATAATAAAAAGCACAAAAACACTAACAGTGGTGGTGTAGTTTTCTTCTTTGAAGACGACGAAGATGAAGAAACCAATGGTGAAAGTGACGAAAACACTGGAGAGCTTGATGATAAAAATAACCACGCTCAAAGACATGACGATGAGACTAATGAAAATGAACACAATTCTGACACAAAATCTGAAGACGATAGTTCTGACGATGAAGAAGAGATACTCGTCTTTGACGCATTTGGTGATCTGGCTTCCTCTAAAACGATGCATAATGATGACAATTTAAATGAAAACGACAATGAAGGACTGGGTGAGAGCAATAATCATGACACAGATAGCACGTCATCCTCCCGGGACAGGCATATTGACGTTTTCGAAGCTAACAAACATGACGGTCTCGTTATATTTTATGATGATGATGAGGATGAAGATGATCAAGAAGAAGACAACAGTGAAAGGACAGACGTTAGATCTAGATATTCTTCAGATTTGAATGGTATAGATATCACTGGTCATGGTCCAGGATGCAACGATGGCGATTACGATGATCAAGGTTCTGATGTTGACAGCGAAGATGACACGATTCAGAATCGATACGAGGATGAATCGCACGACGGCAGTGAAGCTAGAAAAGATTCAAGTCATGAAATCGATGTGGTTCAGAAAACGGGTAAGGAAGAATCTCATAACATAGAACTTTCTTTCAACAAACAAAATATTGGTTCAAGCCTACAGACTGTGAAACATTCGCATAGAAAACCGTCAAAACACACACTAGCAATCGCCCATCAAAGAGACTGTGTCAATAAAGAAAGACGACCTCTATGTTATAATATTTGTGTTTATATGCATCTTTTGCTCCGTGTTTGTAGTGTCCCCGATTTGTACAGGAAAAATAAGGATGAAATCAATGATAAAAACAACATGCAATCTCGAGTCAACGACCATAGAGAACAAAAGGTCACGTTTAGATATATGGCTGATCTACATACTGAGGAATTTTCCGATGATAGCGATGGATCAGATGCACGGTTGACGCGGGAACTGGAAGAGAAACGCACCCTGAAACGCAAAATCGACGACGGTGACGTAAATGATGATGAAGACATGGAGGTCAGTAAACGCCATAGTAATGTTGGTGCAGATTCCACGACATCTGCAAAATCCATATATAATGTGGGTGGAGAGCATGATGAGTACAAGAGAAAAGACAAATACACAGCCAGCAACTCTGCCGTGGACCTTGAAAAATTGGAGTTATTGCTGGGCAAACACGAGTCTCAACAAGCAGCGAGAATTCAGGACCTGGAACTAATGCTGGTCAAACTTGAAAACAAAGTTTTATCTCAGAGTTTGGACAAACAAACAGATACCCAGGCGTTCTCCAGTTTAGAAAATCAGATTCTCAGACTGGAGAACGAGTTGCTTAAACTGAATCAAAGTTATCACAAACTGCAGGAAGATCACGAAAGTCTGAGGTCACGTCGAGAGCAATATTTGTCAGAGCTGCAAGTCGGAGAAGGTCAGCCAAAACCGAAATATCTGGCCTTGCCGGACAACAGCAGTCGCGAGCTGATGACCCAGCAACAGGCAAGGATCACAGAGTTGACCTGGATGGTAAAGAATCAGTCCGATTTGGTGCGCAAAATTCAGACAAAGTCAGACCAGTTGGAAGAGCAAAATCGGAAACTGTTTCAAGTGGTGATGAATCAAACAGCTCTCATTTCACACATTATGGGAAAGCTGCAAGAACTGAGCGAGGAAGGCATGCAGGCAAAAATTCAGGCCGAAGAGTTTAAGTCCAAGCTAGACAAACTGAAGGACACACAAACGTCGGGATCCTTTTCCCAGCAAAGTAGTCTCGGCCACATGACTCCACAAGGTAAAGCATCACCTACTTATGACTATGCTACAGTCTCGTCCACCACACATAACAGAGACACCTCAGTCAAAGATCTAGCGACGGCTATTCTAAAGATTATGACATCTTTACCAAGCGCAAATTTTCCCTCCATGAAACTCGCCGACTCGTGGAAATGTGGTGGTCTAAATAGCACGCGTTTATGTATATTTCACACCCTCACCATTTCTAATTGTACACCTTTTAATGCCATTTACTGGCGATTGTGTAAACCAATATCGGGCAGTATAATCCTGTCGGTTTCACTGAACAGTGATTCGGCAAATGACTCGGCCAGTTATGACGCCAGCCCACCGATGGAGATACGTCAGTCAATTTCTGAGAAAAAGATGACAGACAGACTGTCAGTAGGAGAAGAAGGACCGAAAGGAGGCATAGCAAGTGCAGAGAGTGAGCAGCATTCAGTGCACAATTCTGATTTGGAATTGGAAGAAATAGACAAATCGAAACCCAGCATACACAGGGATATGGGCGATAATGTCGCTGACTCTACTGCAATTCGCCAACAAGAGACGGAAAGCGATGACAAAACGACAGTTCAGTCCGATTCCGAGAATAAAAAGTTGTTAAATATTCTCCCGAGCTCGAGTGGTAAAAACCTGATCACGAAGACAACAGACGGTATCCCAGACAGTAGTATCATTAGCAGATCTGACAATGTAATTCAAGGCGTCATTAAAAGTGATAATAAAAACAAAATAGACCGACATGAGCCTGCCGTAGGCAAAAAGTCAGGCGTAGGAGATGATCAAGAGAATGTCATTAAAAGCAAACGCACAGACAAAACCATCGAAGAAGATCCCAATGTCAAATCAAGTTTAGGGGGTGAAGTCCCGTCGGGTCAAATTGCAAAACCGCAAAACGAAATGAAACCAAAAGAAAAAAACATATGCCAGGCTGGGGACAAATCTCCTCAGTGTCAGGATGAGGCCAGACATACAGCTGCACCACCAGCAACAGACCCCCAAGGCAAAACAGAGCAAACAAACGCTGATTCTCAAAATTCAAGAAATGCCAGTACCACGAAAGAACAGCAGGAGGCAAAAGCGACTGAGGCAAAAGAAAGAAAAGAAGCCGCATTAGAAGCTAAGGCACTACATGAAGCTCTGCATAGACGAGTGCTCTACGAGCCAATGAACAACCAGAGACCCAAAGGTGAGTTTCTTTGATTAATCAAACAACAGCATGTATTGCACAGTGATTTATGTGCACAGTTGGGGAGACAGAAGGATGTGAAATCAGTTTAGGTCAACGATCTGCTAACTACTACATGCTTGTTTCATATGGTATATAGTTTTTGCTTAAGAAAAAAAAATCATTGCTCAAACATGTAGTTTTAACCATTTCGCCACCACGATCGCAGAGCATAATTCTCTTGACTCGTCTTCATTGTTAATGGTATGTGTAAAGTAGCGATCTTTGTCAACTGCTTTATAATCAGTTACTTTACAGTCAGTTAGATCTGCATGAAATTCATCACTAAAACCTGTGTCTGCAGAGAACAAAAAGTTTCTAATGCACAGTTCTGGCAGTCGAAGGGTCATTGTCTTCGTTGTCTAGGCAATTTGAGAGGAAAGAATGTATGTTCTATGATTAGCCAGTCATAGTCTATAAAAGCAATGCAAGAGCAAACAATGTCACTATTCAGAATTTCAGGACAATGCTGATGGTGTCTGTTTCAGATGTGCGCTCATTTTTCTGTCATGAGATGATAAAAATTTGTTAGTTACTAATGGCTAAGGTCCCTGGTGAATAAAATATTGACATGCGCTACTGCTATCAATAATATCTGAACGCTCTGTTCTAATGCCAGTGTGGTTATATTTAACCTGCAAGTGTCGGAAGGGACGAGGTTGAGGAGGGGAGGGGGGGGGGGACCTATCTGTTCAAAGAAATGCTCGGAATGTTTTGCATGCAAAGAACTTTACAAATTTCGTTCCACACTTGTGTTCATTCAGTGACACTATTACTTCTAAACTGTCACTTCTTGAACGCGAATAAATACCATAAAACAAAAATTTTAATGATGACTCTCCAATTATTCTGCGAACACTTAAAGTTTAAGTAGAATACTGATATCTGTAAGAGTTAATACATTATAATAACGTAACATCTGTCGATAGTTTAAATCTTTGGTAAGTCAGGTATTAAATCCATACCCGTATCCTCAGCAGAGACCTCTATTGTTAACTCTCCAATGTCAAGAAAAAAAAAAAAAAGGTTAAAGTTAGGTTTTTTTCAAATTTTACTTGCGGTTTCTTAAACTGCCCCAACCTGCTTCCAAATCTGGTCTTTCGTCACGCCTAATCATTACCAGCCATTGTTGCTTGACTTCTTTGATGTTAAGAAAGAAGTGCCAGGAGACATCAAGGGATTAACTCCGTAGATGAGGTATAGCAGGACGCAACAGTTCACCATGGTTTGGCAGACCGGAGACATCTCATAGAACATTAAGAGCTTACAGTATGCACAATGTGTATGAGTCTGTTTGTCTGTTTGTCTTGGGATTTAACGGCATATCAGCATGATTATTATTGTGCCTAGCCCGTTTAGATATTGATACGTTTACATCTCAAAAAGACTGATCAAAGTATATACAGAGTCTAATACTGTATGGGCGACGGGTTTACCAGTTATAAACGGAATATCAAAATGTGTTTAAAGAGTCAAGTCGACTAGAACATTTAGCAGAGTGTTACTATTAACATCAATATCAACTTCTTTATACGTTATTTGCTTTTTAAACAAATATTTTAATTAGTTGCCCGTTAGACAGTCTTCTTATATGTTATAAAATGTGTATATCAATTTGGATAATCAAGATTGTACATCGGAACTAACAAAAGACGGATACATGTGAACATGCGGATTGCTGCATGGACCGCTGCATGTCTTTTATGTTAAATGTTTCAAAAGATGTTCTTACATTTGGTGTATAGACAAACGTGAGGAAAAAGCTCAGGATGGCCTGTGGCTTTGTTCTGTCAAATACATGTATATTCTTCAGAGACCGACTCGAGAAGTGGGCTTCTCGCGCGTCTCTGAAATCAGCGCAATCTAAGTTAAGAGTGATAGATGTGGGTGACACATTGAGTCAGTTTTATAACTCCCTATCACAGATTGCTATGATCTGTATAAGAAAGGACAGCAGCGGAGCGGGATGAACCAGGTGTATGTGAACGGCTTGGATGTCTATGTGTCTGTCTATTGCGACATGGAGAACTCTGGATGGACCTTGCTGCTCAGACGAGAAGATGGCAGTTTGGACTTTTATCAAAGCTACGAGCAGTACAAAGACGGTTTTGGAAGTAAGTGACATCCGGGGAAAAAAAAAGAAAAAAATAACGGCAAAAGCAGCAGCAATAGTTACGACAGAAGCAGTAACGGTAAAAATGATTACAATAAGCTTAGTATTAGGAGCAACAAACACAATACCGCTAATAATCACAAGAAATAGTAATATACGTACAGCAAGATCCACCCATGCATACTAGAGGCACATGCATGGACTACATACATCTCGACATATAATTATATGTTACAGGGCTTGAATCGAGTCCTCATATAATGGTGCTTCTTCCTTTTTTTCCCCCAACAGTGCTTCTATTTTTGTCTGTTTATTTATTTCCTTAAACACATTTAATATGTTATACATGTATTATACTAAGAAGTCGTATATATGCAGATGTAAATGCATATAAGGGCATTATTTCATTGTCTCCGTATTTCACATGTATAATAATTTATTTAGCGTTAATAACACAGAAAAAAGGAACATAGATGGACGAGGAAAAAAGTCCGTAATTATCACTTTCTTATTGGAGTGGTTCCCTTCGAAAATATCGACAGTGTTCTCTTAATTAACTTAAAACATGTTTGTCTCCTAGAACCTCTGCTCTCCTCCACCCCCCCACCCCCCCAATCCTCACATCTATCCACAATTTTCTTTGCCGTCAAAACCAACCATTTTCACTTCTCGTCTGATTATTTACATGCACGGTATCTTAAAAAATACAGAATTTGCGCTCTTAATGATACTATTATAGGTGTGAAGGTTGCATTATAGTACACAGGGGAAACATTTTATCAAAATATTACTTCGTTGTGTTGGTAATACGAAAACTTCAATTTCAAAGTAATTCAAAAATAACAGTTTTGCTTCATTGGTTTCATGTACCACAAGTTGACTACAGTTTCATCTGTCAATTTCAGCCCCTCGAGGTGAACATTACATAGGAAATGACGTGGTTCACCATATGACCAATCAGGGACATTATTCACTGAGGGTGGAGCTCAGTGATTGGGAGGGCAATATAAGACATGCCAGTTATGACCATTTTTGGATCGACGGAGAGGAGGACAGTTTTGAATTACACATACTGGGATATTCAGGTATATTTCTAAAACTAATTACTTTTTAATATTAGGGTGGCTTAAAAGCAGGTTAGAGTACTCAGTAGGTTATTTTTTAATATCAGGATGATCTATATAATTATATCACATTCATAGCATATCTGATTCCTTGACAAAAAACAAAAACAAACAAACAAACAAAACAAAAAGGCTCACTACCAGTTGTCCAAGTTCTCATGTCATCATTCAATCAAAGATTTGAATTAGAGAATTTAGAAAGTGTTGTTGGGTCACACTTGAATTAAACATCATAAATAAGTCTCATGATAACATTACCCATGCAGATATGTACGTATTATGTCTGTACAATGTATGTTCATACGCATGGATTTGTCTTTTTTATTAACTAATGAATTAATTATCTGTCATTATTTATTAATTTATTTATTTATTATTTATTTACTTTTTATAAATCTATTTATTTATCTATCTGTTGTACATAAGGTACTGCGGGAGATGGCCTCAGCAAACACAATGGGATGAAGTTCAGCACTTTCGATGTTGATCATGATCTGCTCAAGACAGAAATGGGTGGCAGCTGCGCCAAACGGTTCCATGGCGCCGGATGGTACTATAAGTGCTACGCTTCCAACATCATGGGCAGATACTATCAGAGTAGCAGTATTCCTGACAAGCTTTTTGATGGTGTCGCCTGGAAGCCATGGCATGGACCAGCATACTCCTTGAGAACAGCCACTCTTGCCATCAGACCATTTGGTGTAGACAGATGATAACAGATCCTTGGTTCACCAGGGAAAACAAAAGATATAATGATGATATAACTTTTTTCTTATGACTGTGTGATGAAATCCTCACAAGCCATTCAGCCATAGGAAGAAGATGACGGTTCCTGTCTAGAATGGACAACTGGCATAATATTGGTATTTTTTGTTTTGTTTTTTTCTTATGATGAAATCCTTATTAGACATTCAGTTTTAGTTTTAGAAAAGTGGCAAGCAACATAGAGCAAAAGGTGTAAATTATTGATGGGGTTGTTTCTCTTTCGATGAAATCTGTTATCTTCTTTAGACATGCAGCTACGGAAAGATGATAATGGATCCTGGATGAGAAAGGACAATGGCTATTTAGAAAAATGATGATGTAGTTTTTGTCATGGTATTGATGAAGTCCTCACTAGACATCCAGCTGCTGAACATGATGTCTCCTGCACAACCATGAATCATAGTGATGAGATGAGATGAAACATGCTTATTTGCGATACATGTATAATACATATGCTTAAATTATCGGTAGTGTTAATTTTTTTTTTCTTCGACAGTAGGTCAACATAGTGTTTTTTTATGACAAAAAAAAAAGGACATGTTCATTTTTTCTTTCCTGGAGAAACTGCAACATCTGCCCAACAGACTCTTTGAAATTTGGCATCCTGAGACAGTGACGCTTTCCTGTGATCTGCTGGTACTTGTGGTGGCTGTCAGCTACAATGATGATCCAAGTTATGCCAGGATAAGTAGTGGAAAATTAAGAACTATTTGCCTATTCAATCCGAGTTAATAATGAAAGGGGATTCATGTGGAGTCCACCTATCACTAGTGGACCCATAGGGAGGCATAGGAAATTGGATGCATAGACATCATTGTACCTGTCTAACATTGGTGGATCCATAGGTACTTCACATCGTATTTTAAAAATATCCCATTGAGGCTAAAAGTTAGGGATTGGATAATGGTTAGGGCCTCGAGTTAAGGTTGAATACTTCATTTGGGTAGTATGGTGCCCGTCCAGTCATGAGTGATCAATAGGCTTTATGATGATGCTCATCTATCTCCAGGATTTGATAATACACGTACTGAAATTCTAAATATTTTAAATCAGTAAAATGTTATGTCGATTCGAAATAATAGGTAGCTCAAACAGTGTGAAAGAAAAGTCAATGTAACAAGAAGTATTTTTACCATCAACTTGGGGTTTGGAAGAAAATAACACATAGACCATTTTTGAACACTAAGTGTGTAATTAATATATTCACAGTTCTTGATGCTGTGGGCAGTGGCTGGAGCGAGCATGTTCTCACAAGTTATTCCTATAAATTACAAGGAAGTGATATACATTGTATATGGACCTATACAGTATATATATCAATATATGTAATGTATTGCAATATTGTGGTTTTCCCTCTCTGAGAGAATGCAAGTCATATGTTTATAATGGTTCTGTTCATTGTTCCACTGTGTTTATAACATAAATCTTTATGCATGTCATAAATCCCATTGAATTATGTGAGTTAACTCAGATTGTAATTACTCATTTCTTAATTGTTTAGTTTTTTTGTTCTCAATGTACTAAGAAGTCAGTTCTGTATTATTAAAGCACATGTATTGAGACTGCAGTGCTTAGTGCATCATAACATGTTCAACTGTATATGTTTTGACCTTAATACATGTATATAAGGCATAAACATGATGATAACCTGAGAACTAATTCAAGAAATTAGATTAATTTGAATGTGTGAATTTTGTGTATGCCTGAGTGTGATTTTTTCTTTTTTCTTGGTGATGAAAGAGGAAAAGTTCCATTTGCTTCTGAGCCTCTGATTTAAATACCAAACTTATAAAGTGTGTATGTTCATACATCTTAGACTCATAATCTGTTCAAAATTTGATCTTGATTGTAACATCAGTACTAGTAAAAGTAAATAATTACACCACATATATATCTCTTTAATATTTTCAATGTAATTACTTCATTGACTTCAAGGCTTTGCTTTCATGTACTGTATGGACCATGAATATGTGTATGGAAGAATGTAAAATCCTTTTGTAACAATGGCATCTAACTCATTTTAGCTTTGTTGACTATGGAGTACGCAGGAATAAGAATCTCTTTCAGAGGGATGGCCAGTATTGAGAAGCATGAATATTACATTTATAAAATGTGATCGACACTTTCTTAGCTGAATACGCATGTAATTCTATTTATTTGCCAAGTATGATTGTATAGATATGATGGTAAAATATTAATAAATTTAATGGAAAACTTGTGAACAGATCAGGAGCAAAAATAAAATTTTGAAAGAGAAAGATCTAGTTTTGTATGAGTCTTGTCTGAAACTCTTCCGTAAAATAAAAAAAACCCAAACAAATCTTGCCTTATGTCAAGTAGGAAACAATCATATGGTGAACAATTTCACTTCATTTCTGTCTTCCTTCTGCATGTATGCATGTAAAAGAAACAGATGAAAATATTTGTCCACAAATTTATTGCATCCATAACATGTATCTTCATTTCCACATACTTGCAAACTTGGAGCAATGTCAATGACCTTGCTGCACATAAACAGAATTTAGCAAATGCTCATCCCTGTCTTTCAACCTCAGCAAACTATTCCCTAACATCCTTCCAGAAACATACTTCTCATATTTGTAAAAAAAAAAGAATTTTATAAAATAGTACATCAAATGGTCTATCTTTGCTCTTTCCGCCTTTGTATTGCCACATGGAATCTTTTTCACTGTTCATTGACAGTTCCCATATTCTTACAGTGATACAAAATAATCTTTCAACACAAGATGAAATTAATGCTCCAGTCACAACTCTTTTTATACATGTACATTTACTAAATTTACTTATTATTAGTGGACATAAGAAGTCCACTAATTATATATTTTAACAAGACAAGCAACATACACAACATATCAATATGCTAAGAAATGCTACCTTCATGAAAATCAAGTTTTCATGGACAATCTTCAATTTCAGGATTTGCATATTCACTCATGTAATAGTAGCCATGTTTTTAAACATAAAACTTTATGTACCTGTAAGTCTTGCACACAATCTTCTGATGTTAATCTTGCACAGAATCTTCTAATATGTACCTTGCTTGCTGTGGCAAATGTTAAAAATTGTGAAGCAACAATATCACACAAGAGCTTCAGATTCACACCAAAATGATAACACTTTCTGTAACTTTTAATGCACAATATAGGACTTATTTATTGTTCTGCACACTTCAGCAAATATCATAGCATGTGGCAAAATAATTTACCCATGTGCTGTCCTCATTATCACACCAACAAAGTATGAAGTTACAGTGGAACTCTGATATTACAGAATCGGATGTTGTGAAATTTCGGTCATGAACAAAAGAATATGCAGTCCTGTTTCGTTTCTTTCTTCCAATAAGAGCTCGCAATTTTCGAAATGGCAACCCTCCTGATCCCGCTTATAAAGAAATAATTTTCCCAGAAAGTGACAAGTAAAATTAATTGGCAGCGTATCGAAGACAGTTAAACTGCACACGCGACCAGCTTTTCGTTTGCTCAACCACTCCTTACAATGCCTGCCGCTTGCAATTACATACTGATCGTTAAAGGCGAGACAACATTTGTGTGATACTTATGCAATAGGCTAGGCCTGGGTAAAACAACCTGGGTGGAGGCGGTGTATCTTTGTCCATGCAGGTGGCAGTAAAGCAGTTTGGGCAGGGCATGTCTGGTGTGGGAGATGAGGAGTAATCTTTGCCGTGTTAAAGAATGTTCTGTGGAATCATAATACACACAGACAATGGTCTGGGAATGGTCATTAATCAAACTGTGCTTATTGCTTAGCCTACTCTGTGCCTTCAGCGCGGAGTAAAACATGTTGTTCAGTAGCCTACCAGTTTCAATAGTTTGATGTTAAAAAATGCATGCATAAGTTTTGTAAGGGACGCTTATCAGTGCTCCCCCCCCCCCCCATTTTATGGTCTCTATTGAATATAAAGAAATTCTGATATTCAGAAATAAAGGTCCTGGTCGCTTCGATTTCTTAATGTAAGAGTTCCAGGGTATTTTCATTGTGTTACTATTTACACATCATGAAAGACATCAATCACTAGGACGTTTGCTTGGACTGTGGCAGAGGCTCTGGACCGCCCTTCTCAATTCTCTCTTTGTACTTCAAGTAATCACGTCTCCTGTCAAAGTATGCCACCTTAAAAAAAAATAATAATAATAGAGGATACTTAAAACATAAACTTGCTGTACACAAATTACATCACATTATTCATGCACTTTGACAATTTAGTGACATATAAAAAGGTACAATAATTTCTCTGTTTCTCAAAGCATAGATGTTCAACAGATTTTGTTGCAGTGGTGACTATTTATTAAGAAGTTAATTACTTAAGAATAAGAGAACAAATTATAAAATGTGTGTTGATACTGTGGAAACACAAGTGCTTCACTGAGCCTTTTGCAGAGACTTTGAAGTTGTGCTTAGGAAATGTGCCATGAAATCAGCTGACTAAATGTAGTTGAGGATCATGATCACTGGGGCAGTAGTAATGAGCATGGAACTTTGACTTCTTGTTTGAGTGGTTGGTCAGCTTGAGTTACAAGAGAGCCAAAGCCTGTTAAGTTACCATACTGGAAGTTAATATCGTGTACAACTGAACTAACCCATTGTTTTATGCAACTGTTTTCGTATTCCTGTCTTTCTTTTGTGCATTTTGATGTGTCATCATTGTTGTCTGTCAAACACTGCCAATAGGCATCTTTGGAGGCCCAGCACTTCTTCCTCTCTTCTTGCTTGGGAAATGGCATTCTGGAGGAAAGGTCTGTATGTTTTCACAGCCTGGCAAAACAAAAAGAATACAATGTGATAAAAGTAATGAGTAATGAATTCAATGGTATATTTAAATATACATGTTGTGAATGCAATCTCATTGTTGAGATCACAATTGAAAAATGTTCACACAAGAACATCTAAATTATTTTTTGGCTGAACATTTCATACAAAAAATAGAAAGGAGCTTGTGCATCATCTTGAAGAATGACAATAGGTGGACGGTTAGATATACAGAATGACAAATTTTAACTTTGCTCAGCTCATTGTCAAGAGACCAGATATATGTGAATTAACCACAGTTCTCATGGAACTCACTAGTGAACTTCAGATGCATTCAATGGAGAAACAAATTGCTGTATAGACAATTTCAGTATTTCAAGCATATAACCCTGCCTGGGAACAATTTGTTGAGATGTATTGTGGGCATCACTAAAGAGCAGCTTATCTTCACACTTTCTGTCAATGTAAATGCCATGTTTTATCCCTGACATCGAGAAAATTTGTTTAGTGTATTGGTTCCATACTCTTCTGAAACAGTACTTATCTTCTTATGTGATCCTGGCCTCTGGAATAGAAGTCGCAACTTGAAAATCGAAATGACACATTATGATATTACCCTCCAATTTTATTACAGGAATACGATTACGATTGCTAATTTAAGTCTACTAGAACATGCTCTAGCCCTAACCTTAACCCTAATCAGACAACGTATACAATACATCAGTGTTTAACTGGGTGAAGGCTAGGGATAGGGTTGGGGCTAGGGTATGATCTAATAGGCTTAGATTAGGAGTCATAATCATGCCCTTGGAAGGCAGTAATCAATATGTACCATTTTCCACTTTCGAGTTACGAGTTCCATTCCTGAAATAGGCCAGGACCACACAAGAAGATGAGTGCCTCAGAAACTCTATAGGCCTACTAAATTAAATCTTAAGTGGGAAAATGCATGTAATGATGTAGGCTTATCTGATGAAATATTTCATGTTTAAAAACATAAAAATAAAATCAATCGCCTTTTTTTTTTTCTGTGTGAACGAGAACATGATTACTGTTCCTGACTTCAGTTTGTAAAGCCTGGTGAAATGTTGATATATTATGCGTAATTGGTGAATACCAACATTGTTCCAGAGGAATGCTTTAGTTTTATGTAATAAATGATCTTCTTGGTGCAAAATTAATGAGATCAACTAATTATGGGCATTTACTCGTGTAACATGCGACACTGGGTTACTAATTATGATAACATTTCAGTCAACAATTAAGTAACACACCTACGTAGCCAATCTGCTTGAAATGACGAGAAAGATTAAAGATATCCGTTCAAATCTCAAAGTGTCATCAAACTCGAGCTCCGTCTACTTTCGCTTTGCCCTTGTCCTAGTGGTGGACATGTTCGATTATTAGTAACCGACTACTATAATTACTAGGAATATTCTCTCACTAATCGATTACTGTCTCGTAATCGGTTACTTTAGCAATTATTGTAGAATTTGCGGCCATCGAAAGCAGACAACTTGACATCCCTCATGTGTCAAATTGTGACACTTGGACACAACTTTTTAATAGGGGTGCACAGCATCTCTACTTCCCCACCTCCCCACAAAATATTCTTGTTTTACAGGCCCCTGCGATGATTCATTCTTCTTCTATATTGAGTACCCGTCGACAACAGAGTGGACCATTTCACAGCTAATAAATTTTTTTGTTCGGTAAGTAGGCCTAGCAGTAAGTAGGCATGCAATTGCACAGCTGATGCATAGCTCGTCACTAGATCTAAGAACCGAGGAAGTGACAGAAACTACAGAGACAATGGAGGGAACCAACGGTGGCATATTATGGTCTTGGTTTAACAAAAAAGCAACAGCAGTGCAAAGTCATCGGACACAATTCACAGATGCAACCGTCGAAGTG
>JBCEWB010678765.1:0-17369 GCA_039654565.1 Peronia peronii | reverse complement strand
GTCATCATATATTAGCTGTTTCCTTAACAATACAGTTAAATGACTCAAACAGTTAGATAGAGTGAAAAAGCCTTTAATAGAAGATACCAAATTTATATTTGCAGTTTCAAATACAATTTTACAGGATCGCTTAACATCTAGTGTATATTTCTGTCACAGTTGTCAAAAATGGATTATCTTTGATCGTTCAAAACTCAAAACTGGCAGTCACAATGAGTTGGAATTTGGTTAGGTGATAGACAACATATCATTCTTTGCACATACTAAAGGAGAAATCTGCTTACCGAAAATGAAACAGCTGAGAGGGAGTTGTATCCAATAGAAGCCTATTACATTATGTTCTCTCTACGCGTTTTAGCCTCCTGCCAGTGGTTATCTCGGAGTGACTGAAGACTATTTGATAAACCAACACAGTCAAATCCTTACAAGAGATACACTACAATAACATCAGTGAAAAAAAAACCCAAAAAACTCCAGTCCGGTAACAGGATTTTAATAGAATGTATGAATTTTTTGTCCTCATTCTGCCTATTTTCTTGTCTAGTTTCCTTATGCACTTTCCTTGAGCACTGATTCTTTGGTGGAATGCAACATCAGTGCAACTTGTAACACATGACTATGCTTTACAAACTGTAATTTCTGTATGATGTTATATATACTGCATTCCCATTTTTTAAAGCTTGAAAATTGACTGATGACTTCTTTTAGGCCCCAGTTCTCCCATTAGGCCTAGTCCGAATCTGTTTTAGTACAAAAGGCAGACAGTGCGTTGTTCCAAAAGATGTTTCTTGGGGAGTGTGTTCTTGGGGAAGAGTTCTCTGTAAAGTGTCATGTATTCATTGATGGCAGTTTGAATGGAAGCAAATGGTTCTTCACTGATTGGATTGGTGAGTAAAATGAGGGGGTGGGCTTTGCTCAAGACCTGTTTTAAATTGTTAAACATTAGGTTAATTCTATCAGCTTCCCCAGTACCATGCCCGCTTTTTGTACAGGCTTTGGTCTGAATGATGAGTAAATATGTGAGATCTGATGAGATCTTCATAGACTGTGGGAGTGAGGTATCAGTGACAATGATGCCCGACATATGACTGACTGTCGTCTTTTTCTGTTTTGTTCTCTCTGTTACATATTCCACAAAGTTCACTCGCTGATCTCATGACCTGTTCCTGATATGTATGATCCGTCACTTGGTTCTCTCGGCATGAAACTAAAGAAAAAACATACTAAACTTCTATTTAAATAATCCTAGAGGTATCCAGTGGTCAATCAGGTCAAAGATGGGAATATTCTACTTTGAATTTGAATTTCCCCCCAATTCTCATACATTACAGTAAGAAACTGCTAGGCTTATACTTTCTTTAAACCTAACCATTACTTCTGGAACATGAATACATATCACTAGAGAAATCGTAGAATGCCAACAGTAGTTTCTACTGATGTTTTTAGATTTCATATGGCACTGTGATGCTATTTCACAGCTGTTATTTCATTTTTAATTAATTATTACGGAACAACCACACTTTAAGCGAATATGAAATTGCACTGAGCAACTAAGAGGCAGTTTATTAAATGCTAACACAAAAATTTTAAAAGTATAAGCTGCTACTTTTGTGTAATTGCGGATAATATTTAGGAAATTATAGTTCAAATAAACATAACTTAAAAACTAATAGTCACAAGAACATCGCGTTTTCACAGAATTCTAGCCAAGAAATGATTCTTGAATATAGAACGGGCAGATGAGTGCTGGTAATTGAAAGGCGACAGATATAAAGGATTAAAATCACCTATTAATAAGGGCAACGTGACCGCGAAACGCTATCGTGTAAGCCTGACTCGTGACCCCCATTAACCGGGTGTCAGGCGCGCTGGTGGGAGAGATTTATTGCCTGAACTAAAAGTCCCGATTTGAGCCGAAATGTGACGCCGTGGCTAATTTAAGCAACCAATCAAAATGAAGAATACGGTTAAATCACCCTACCTTCCTGTCGTATTATAGAAGTTTTGGTGTTTTTACATTTTTGACCTTTGTTGGGCAATTTCGCCACCGTTCGGTGAATTTCACCACCAGTATCTGGGAAATTCTCCATAGCTGGATAAAGCTTTGTTTAATTGTTTTCTTTGTTTTGTTTTGAGTTATTTGGTCTGTTTTTAGTTTCTTTTTATTATTTCTTTTAAAAATCAGTAGAAGTTAATTCCATGTTACATTTAGCTTCACCCCTCCCCTGCCCCCAAAAACACAAAATTTCTAGCTGCCCCAACACATGTTTCAAAAGCTTTTTCTATATCCTCATGAATGTATTCATAGTAGATATGTTTATTTATTTTACCTATTATGGTTACAAAGAGTAGTTCTACCGTAGAAAGTAGAATTGAGAAGCCTTGGATCTACAAAATTGTAGTTGGCAAATTTCCCCTACAGTAGTGGTGAATTTCCCCGACTAGATCTATTATTTTACAAACACAGTTTTGAATTAAAAATACAATCCCACAATGATATAAAACCATCAAATAATTCTACTTAATGAACAAACAAGCTAATGAAAGCAGTTATTAAGCAAATGTGCACAATATTGTGACAAATAATGATAATCAATGACAAGCCCAGCCAGGCAAAATGTGAGCAGTGAGACTGGAAAGGCAAGAAAAGAGAGGTGCCGCAACGGGGTCACCATCACACATCGCTTGATAATTTGATTGGCTTATAAAATCGCATAGTAAAACATTTGAACCATACATAGGATGTCACTTGAACTTGTCCAAACATAGGTAAAATGGGTTATTCTATCTGGAATTAGCCTAGGTAGAGCAGGTGGCGAATTTCCTCGCCTGGTGAAGCTACCCGACTCTACTCTATTTATCATAAGAAAAATCAAAGTGCTACTGGTACTCTCGAAATAGCTCTGGCTTCACTGACACACTGAGAACAATGCAAGATGTAGATGCCCCTGCACACAATATCACATACCAGTACCACAGCTGAATTTTTCAAATGTTTCATTATCAAAATGCAGAAACCTGTCAATAGAACTGAAACTAAACCACCCTAGTTTGTGTTTTCCATTACCTATAGCTGAACTTAACACAGAAAAGAATTTACATTGACAACAATAGAAGTGATGTGAGTGAAGGAGTTGAACAAACAGAGTGAGCTATGCGAAGATCAACTTATATACACTGCTAATAAACCAAACACAAGTAAACTAGATAAAAAAAATTGTAAATGAATATATTTGCTGTCTTGTGGTATTTTTAGTGTTACTTATTTTTATTTAACCTTTTATCGAACATCAGCATATCATTAGTTGTAAACCACTGCTCCTTGATATTAAGCATTCAATAAGAAAGGCAAGACTGTAAGACTGCTTACATTAATAAGCTATTAGGTATCACAGTAGCACTTTGTTTATTTTACACGAAAACTACTCGCCTTCAGCAGCTTCTGTGGACCATCACTGGCTCTTATACTCAATTTGTCCAACAACTGGACTGTAAAACAAAACAAAAAAAAACCAAATAAAACATCAATGATGAAATAAAATTATGGATACATTCATAAAAGAAACACATGTATGTAACGTAATATGCAGATATTTCTTGCCTAACAAATGGAATAGGATTTTGTTTTAACATAATATTATATAATTACAGTAATAGGCAATGCACAAGTGAAACTGATAAGATTATGATTTCTCCACAGACAAAATTACAGTTACTTAATTGTGTTTCAAACACAGAAAAGTACAGATCTATACATTTATGTTACTTTCAACAAGCAAATTCTCTATGTCAGTGGTTCCCAAAGGGGGCAGTATGCTCCCTGGGGGGGGGGGGGGGGGGGGAGAGAGCTCCCAAGGGGGTGCTGAAAGGTTAAGGGGCGGTTATAGAGGCGGTGGATGACTGGAGAATAGCAGAAGGTGGAATAGTGTTGCTAGAATTAGGGATACAAGGCTTGTCGCACGCTGCTGTTCTCTAAATCACATAGGAGATGCAAGTTTTATGAATACTCAAAAGAAAATCTGAACTGAATTTTCTCAATTGGGGGGGTGGGGTGGGGGGGGGGGGGGGTGTAAAAGTTGTGTAGAGTCCAAAAGAATGAAAAGTTTTGGGAACCACTGCTCTAAGTTATAATCAAATTCCAGGCCAACCTAACTGAAAACATTCTAACCTTTGTAGATCTTATATGTCACACTGCAATTGATGGCTGAAAATGAGACATGCAAAACAGAACAGCCACAACGCTGACTTTCATATACATCTTGTTATAGGCACATCACAACCTACCCATCAGCCCACAAAATCTGTCAAATGTGCGGGGAATACGAGTCTGTGGATTGATTTCTATTAAAACATTCCTCTCTGTCTTGACATAAACCTGTAATAAACAAAGAGGATAAAAGTAACTTTATTACAGTAAGTGGCATCATTAACAACTGAAATCCTAAAATGTCACTCCAAGCATGACTATGTATGTTATATGTCACTGCCACAATATTTGTCACAACACAAATGTAGTCATGCTGCTAAATAAAAAATCAGTCTAATCCTCGAGATGTAGGATGTTGTTTTCTTTGCAAAGCAAGAAACTAACAATTAAAATTTCAGATTTCTTATTTAACAATTGAAATAAATAATATACTAGTTAAACAATTAAAATAAATATACAGAGAACAAATAACAGAACCCTGTGATTGTGAGAAATTCAAGTATGCCTTTCATAACAGAATTCGAGAACCATAACATCAACTGCCATGAAGTTTATAACTTTCACTGATGAAAAATAAAAGGATTTTTTACCTGAAGGAGCCCAGCTCTGTTCAATGGAGAATCCATCAACATAAGCAAACATTGGTGTGTAATGTCTGGCCGGCAGGTGGAAACATCTTTCTTGACCCGTTTACCTATGTTGCTGTGTCTATCACAGGACAGGAGTTCATATTTCTGACCGACCTAGACAGCATAATATAATGTTATTACTTACAACACTTCCTACTCAGGAAGAAATGGTAAAACACTTTTTTTGGTCAAGAGAATATTACTGAATGGTGCTAGCATGAGGAGAAAAAAACCTGTAGAAATACCGAGTTTTAGAAATAGTCTCAGCAACAACAATGGGTCAAGGATTAGCTCACACAGCAATTTTACGTCACTTCCATACTCATAGTAAATAGCTGGCGAAATCCTTCCGAAATCACAGAAATGTCCATGTATATACGCACCGATTTAAATTTTTTACAAGAATTTCATTTCTTCGCAGACGTGATTGTTCTGAAATAAGTGAGAATAGGCATGATATTTACGATAATGATGAACAGATAAGAGAGCTGGTACTGGTGTTGCAACAAATGGCATGGGCTTCTTTTCTCTCCGAAGTCAACAATCTGTTTCTATAAGACAATGAAAATTACAGACAAGGATTAAACTCACCTTCACAGTTTCTAACGATGCCTTTTCCAATACTACAATCAATCGTTTCTCATCAGAATCTTTTAAAACCTTTTTGATTACTTTGGGTTTCTCAAATTGTTCATTCCCAGTGGAAGCTGCCATTTTGCTCGAATTTCGTTTTCCCGTGAAAGTTTTTGGATCGCTAAGGATAACATAAAACTGCAACGCTGAGTTATGAAATAATTCCATAAGAATTCCATACCGCTGTCAGCAATAACTCTTGTTTCTTTTACTATTTTAGACAAAGTGCCAGTAACTTTACACCCAATGTATCTAAGATAATTTTTTTATAGACTAGAGGAATTCCATCATTAGCTGTTTTACAATCACCTGGTGACAATAACCTTTTTCTTGAATGTATTGGTATTCAATATCCAAAACAAACTCTTCACTTCATAACAGGCGAGGCTTTTACTACAGATTTTTACTAGTATGTTTACTAGATAGTATTATATACTATAACTTTTCATTCATTTCGGACAGTAACACGAAGCTGTTACCCAACTTATAATATATCTTCATCTAAAATTTGTAAAAGCATTTCCTTTGTGAGGTTATAAAATATTCACAGAAGGTGTTATAAAGAGGAGTTTTGCACTGCAGAATGTAATATTATTGTCTGGGCTTAATTTTGAATGGGAGATCTTTGTGCTCAGTCCTATTACTTCCCTCTGCCAGACAAAAGAGGTCTTGAGCAAGCAGTGTAAAGAGGAATAAAGTCTCTCAAATAATAAAGGATCTCAAACGTGTTTTTTTCCCTCTTTACACTCTTGCTCAACACTCTTTTGTTTGGCAAAGGGAAGTACACGTAAAATGATCACTCATTTAGGAGGGTGAGAGATTCAAATACAGAATGGTACAAAAATTGAATATCTTTGTACTCATAATGAATATCAATGCCGCAGTTACCCAGTGCTGAAATTCACATAATCTGTTGATCTCATGCTATAGTAATCTTATATACTGGAATGGATATTTTAGGATATTTTAGTAAAATCACGGAATAAACTCTCCACTTATCATGGGTAAATTATTATTGCTGCCCCCTGTTCAGTAAAGCGAGATATGTATGCAACGAAGAACGACGACGGGCAGGCACAACATCCGGATTGTTTGTTTACCATTGATACCATTGAACTAGCACTTGACTGCGTGTGACTGTGTTCATTAACGAATAATTTGTCTATGACAAAATCTTTGTTGTAGGCAGACAGACAAATCTAAAAGCAATTTTGTTGATGAGCTTTATGCACATAGTCCGATAATTTTTGTGTGTTCCATTTTTGTTTTTTCAATGAATCAGGGATAGAATAATAATTACGATAGATTTGCCGATTTGGGCTTAAATCCAGAACTTCATCTCCTGGTGGTTATATGAATAAGATTAGATCTACGTTAAAGAACTTATTTTAGATCTGACAGCTGATCGAACGCATTCTCACTGAAATTATAGCAAAACTAGAGAAAGAGGATGTCTGCCTCTGGGAGACGTAAGTCAAAACTGAAAGGGGAAGACACAGATGAGGTGAGCATGCCTTCTCCACTGGGATAAAGATATCGTTACCTTTCATGAAAGAATGAATTGACATCTATAGAACATGTGAAATGCAAAAAATCATGTATTGCGGAATGAAAAAATCATGACATGTGTGTGGTTTTTTTTTTCATTTTTTTTATTGGTGCAATTTTGAAACACACATGATTTTGCATGTTGATTGACATTTTTGTCATTTAAAGAATGAAGCAGAAATTGACTTTTAAAAATCTGATTACTTTAGAAAAAAAAAATGCTGTCTTTTACTTTACTGTTGTATGTACCTCTGTTTTGTGTGTTTTTTCTTTCCTTTTCAAATAAAAATGAAGTACTGTCACCAACAAGATTTAGTAATAATAATAATGTTTATGAAAATATCTATGTACCATGTTGGATGAACAGCAAATGATTTCAGAAATTCATCAGTACTGATTCATCATCTTATATTTAAAAGCCAGTTAATAGTGAGAGTTGTTCAAGGGAATATCACACTTTTGAGGTGTTGAAATTGTTGTTTCTTGGCAGCCAGTGTTAGCTGTGGCCAGAGAAGATTTGGAAGCTCCTCCAGGCCCAGTGGGTGCTGTACTTGCCAACAAGGTCCACAGTTATATCAGCAAAACTGGAGTGAAAAAAGAGTTTCGCAACATTCTTCGGTTGTTGCTAAGTCGTGCAGAACTTCCATACAATCCTTATCCTGGATTTGCTGTTCGTTTAAGACCATTTATGGAGAGGTTGGTTTTGTAAAGAGCCCTTTCAAAAGTTCATTTGTTGAGTGTATTTAAAATTCTTTGATTCTTCATGAGATATATGCCTTGATTCACTACATTATGAATGAAAATATGTCAAAGAGGAGTTACCATTTTTTATATATTAAGAATTGAGATGAAATAAAAATCATTTTCTTCTGCAAAACTAGCATGAAATGCACAAGATTAAAGTCTTTGATGTAATATGAATGTATCATTTATCACATTATTAATCTCCTATATGTGTACTCTCTTAAACAGTCTGTACAATATCTATATTCTGTAATAGCTGAAACTATTGTAAAGTCAAGAGATCTTAGAAAGGTATATTTAATGGAAATTAAGAAAAAAGTATCGTCAAGATAACCGGCTATTATGATGCAGAATTTGTGCTGTAAAGACACAGGATCAATAAAAATCCTCCCAGACCATGAAACAAAACTTTGATTAGCCTGAAGAAGCTGGGCATTCTTGAGGGAATGTTTTACATAATTCGATTGACTGTCTTGGATTAAATGCGGTTTTCTTTGCCAGTGAAATATTTACATAAAGCAATTTATAATTTTAGAGTTTTTTTTTTGTTTGACCTTGTTTATATACTGTTTTATGTTTCTTTTTTTAGATTCTACACAGACAAAGAAACAGATGATAAGATTGAATATGCCATCAGTAAGTATTTAAATGAAAAGTTACGATAGCCTATATTTATGCCTTTCAACCTCCTCACACCAAAGAAGATCCATAATATAATGTGTCATTGTCTGTGGCTTGATTGACATCAAGAATAATAATACCAGGAATAGGGATACTGTCATTAATGTGAATGGCAATAAAAATTTGAGATAGATTTTCCTGTCAAGATTTAATTTGGCATATAGTGATCCTTGTTGTTATTTTTGCATGGGAAAAGTGAATGTTTTGAAAAGTACATTGTTTTTGAAATGGAATATCATTACATATATGAAGCTAGTTAAACAATATTTGGCATATATACTGAATGTCTTCTCCGATGCTCCTATATATTTATAACGATCATTCATCCTTACCATAACTGTTGTCCTGAAACTGAAAACTATTATGAGCAGGATGCATTTATCTTCACATGCTAACTTGGAAATTATTTTGAATTCAGGTGTTCCACTGAGAGAAACTCGATTATTAGATCTTTATACTGTCCAAGAAGGTGGCCCTGTTTGGGGCCTGCGCAGTCTCCTAAGAGTGGTTGATACCTCCATTATCAACAGATATAGATGGCTCTCTGACAATATCACACCATCATACAATGATCTTTATCAGAAAGAAGGATACTCGGTATGCACTATAACAAAATAAGTCATTTCTGCTTTCTATTTTCAAGACTAAATATCTATATTGGATGATCTGTTATGTCAATCGCTCCATCTTTAGAACCACTAATTTTCTCAAATATGTACGTATTTCTAATCAAATACCACTGTATGTGCATTGATACTGGGTTTTCATTGTTTATGGTGCAAGAACACTACTGTGGCTATATTGTACTAGATACATTAGTAATGACTTTTAGGAGTTAAAAAAAAATGTATAGTAATGGTCTTCAAAGACTGTAAAAGGTAATCAAAATAAACAGTTGTTAAAATCCTGCAGCTATAAACATGCATATAAACTAGACTTTAGCTAGAATATCCTATGGTATCCTTTTCCTCTTGGCCACATTCTATGAATAAATATACTGGTATACCAATTGCCTACTGACTTATATCCTGCACAACACATGTGTGGTGGAGATAATTACTAATTTGATTTTATTAATTTGAGTGAAAAATTGTTGATATTCTAAGCATTCCATGATAAGCGGTCATTAATATTGTCAGTAAGAGTTACCAGCATTTGAGCTTGAGCAGCAGTTCCTGTGCCCACCACTATTTTAGCATGTCTAGATTTTGTGATAAAATACTGAATTTGGTTTTGATTTTTGGACACTGTAGACAAATGGAACATTCAGCTGAATCTGAACTGATATAATATATATATATTTTGTTTCACAATATCCCATAGTTTGGCCAATGTAGTAACTTGCAGTGAAATACATGTGTTTTTTCATCCCTATCATGCAAATGTCAGACGAGACTTTTTCTGATATACTGTGCTGTGTTATTTTATAATTACAGAATCAAGTTATGGTTGCTCTTGTTGGTGCTGCTATCTTTCATGGATCATTCTATCGTCAAGTCCACATTGCTCAGTACAGAATGGAGTTTCTCATCACAGGAACACGAATAGATGAGGTATGTTTTGTTATCTCAAGTTTTTATTTTATGTAACAGCGCTATCAAATTCATCCTGAATCTGCTTCATATTGTTGAATTATCTATATTACATGGGCACATTTCTATTCACCTCATAAGGATGACACAACAGCCAGATTCTGTCATTCATACATTATTACAAGGCCTATAGTAGATATGTGGAAAAATTCTTTGGGAAGCTCCCTTGCTCTGGGCAACGCTTAGGTGAATTTTGATTTGAAGTGAAATATGATGCAAATGACCAAAGCAAATAAAATGTTTTATTCTGAGCGATTTGGTACCAAATTTTTAATAGTTGTTTGGATTTTCAGAAAATATGGCCTTTTCAAATGTTGAATATTTCTTGCAAAATGTCAAGATACTGTTTGTAAACTGCACCATACAAATTCATGCAAGTTTAATATGTTACTGTCAGAGACTGTTATCTATTGCATATGACATTATCAGCTCTTCTGTGCAATTTAGCTGCATCTTTTTTTTTATTATGAATTGATGTGAAAATGCCACACGTTACAATGACTAATAGTTTATTTTGTTTGCTTTTTGTTAACAGGCAGTTTCCATCTTTGTAAACAGTGTAATCATGGATGTTGATAGACTTCATGACAGTGACTATCATATTCTCATTGGTAAGACAGAGTTTGTGCTTCTAATGGTCTATGCTATTTTCTTTCAGCATATATGGAACAATATTTCATTGAAGTGAAATTCTTTCAATACAAAACTCAAAACCTGAACAGCAGTTCTTGATGTTTGTTGTGTTATGTAAGATTTTCTGCTGTGTAATATCTTCTGTGGTGTAAGATGCTTCCTATGATTTTATCCTTCAGATGTGAGGACAATTAACTCAAAGATATATCCATTTCAGTTTATATAACCAGTTTTACCCTCTATTTCATGTGTCTTAGGATATCGGTTAGAGGTAAAGGACATTAAAAATATGATTCTTTTACAGGGCTTGAAGTGAAACTCTTTGCACAATATGTATGAACATATCTCTGTTCCAGGTCTGAATGTCCCAGTTTTGTCAACTGTGCTAGAGACAGAGGAAATTTGGTTGCTGGAGTTTTGGGATCCTCAGACCATACAAACTCATAAGGTGAATTTGTTAACGTATTACGTGGGCTGATAGGTCATAACACTCACACAAGCATAAATCATTGGAGTTAGTCTCATTATTGACATACTGTTTAGTGTAAGGAGACTGAACTAATTTATTAAAAAAAAAAAAAACCCGGAAAACAAAAACAGCAAGCCTCCACTCCCTCCTTTCCCCCAAACAGCTACTGCTGTTGATCATGAAATGAAGTAGTGTTGTAATGTTTGTCCTGAATCATAAATTAAATTATGGGTCATAATTACACTGATAAGTCATGAGGTATATGCTTTGGTCAATAGTGTTCTTTGGGATGGTACTTGGAACCCTTTTTTTGTCATTCATGAAGAAGGTTAATTAGTTCTCAATCAGTGTATTAATTATATATGAAATGAATTATACCGGGTGAAAATTATGAAAATTATACAAGGGAAGCCATAAAAAATGCTATAAATGTAGTTTCAAAAGCCATGTTCCAGTTAGCATCAAATTTGGCCCACATGCAGAAACTTTTATTGCAAAATGTAGTTGTTGTCTTTTTTTTTTTTCACCCATGGGAGAAAAGAGAAAGGCTACACAAAATCTGAGGCCATTCACATTCTAGTTATATGGAGAAGCCTTTTGCATGATTGTCAAAGGAAGGGAAACTTTTGAACACTCTGCTCTCTAAAGCAGTTCTGAGTATTTCTTATAAATCTCAGAAAACTGCTGTTGAATCCAACTAAGTTTTAAAATGCCTAGGAGATATCAACCTTTAATGACCTGCATTGACATGAAAATTAAAAGTTTCAACATCTGACAGAGTTCTGTGAAACGCCACACTTATGTATTGGCTAAACAATAAATATGACACCTTTGATATTGTATGTGTCTGAATGTCTTTGGTGGACTGGAAATAATTTTTGACAATTCACAATCATATATATTTGCTTCTGCAGGGTGAACTGATGCAGAAGATTAGTGATGCTGTCATTGGCAACAAATATATTCTTGCTGAGGTGAGTTCTAATATTGTATACATCTCATTCACCATAGAATAAGGCGTTTCAAGAAAAATGCTGCTCAGTACAACGCTGTCAACTGAAGACATAAATGAAACAATGTTTAGCAATCAACTGTACACTGAAAAACCAAAGATGACTAATGCACAAAAAAAAACTGATAAGCAGTGAAACTCTGCAGTTGATCTTTTGTAGGTTTTGACTTAATTTTCCTTTGATGAAATAACAGATTCCGTGAACAAGAGTGAAATATGATAAGCATTAAAAATTACTGAAAAGTTAGAATATGTATCACCAATTATGTAAAATAACTAACAATTCACATTTTCATTTGTCATATCGAGAAACAAAACTTTTAGAATGCCCAAGAAGTGGAAAGATCTGTGAAAAATGAGATGGAAAACAGCAAAGAAAACAACATAGTTGCAGCTGGTTGGTTTTTGATAATTTCAACAGGAGACTGCTGGATATTTAGAGCAATTATTTGTCAGTGCCTAACATTAAACACCATATGAATATGAGCATCGTGATGCTGATAACAAGGATGTGACTCTGTGCTGATAGTCCTTTTTGTCCTGTTGCAGTGTGTTTTTAAATTAGATCCAGTGAAACCAAACTACATCCAGGGACAGAAGCAGTATACACTCAGCTTTGTGGAAGTTGTGGATGAACTAAAAGAGGAAGGGTAAGCTCCCCTACTTCATTACAGCTTTGATTGTCTAGATTAAGACATATTACTAGGCATGAAATTCCAATACACCACATTTGATGAAAGGAACTCCAATTTGACCTCTGGACTTTTGTATAACCTCAGCTTTTGATATAAATAAAAATTTAAAATAAAATCATCACACATATAGAATCTGACAGTCATGGTTTTGACTTCATTTCCATGTGATAATAAAGTCTGCCTTTATTGAAAAACAGATTCCAGATGCTGCAAAGTAAAAATATACACCATGTGAAAGTCAAGAGATAGATAATAAAACTAGGTTTGATCTTAAAGTGCATGTGCAAAATAAACCATACTTGGCTGCTTTTATATGAATTCACAACAAAACAGTTTCATAGTCCTGTATCTGAAATGTTGCTAATGAATGAGTTTTTAAATTATTGAAATAATAATGCAAAATTTCACAGTAGTTCATTCAGACCCATTCAGATATAAATTTTGCTTAACAATTTTTTTTTACAGCTTGGCCAATTTTGCTGAGTTTCCAATGGCTTCATTACACGAAGGTGTATTCCTGAACCAGACACATGCAGAGGCCTATCTGTCAATGTTCATCCCACAAATGGATATGGCTGACAATGCTAATATCCGCCGTGCCTCAGGTCAGTAAATGAAAACAGGTTGCCTTCTTCAGAAATGTAAGATAATCAGAGTAATTTCTCTTGCCCAAATTATAAATTTGAATGGAAAGTTTTCCTGGTTCTTCTGAAGTTTGCATCAGTGGAGAAATAGCATGACTGAGCAGTCTGAGAAAGAGATCCAAGTTAGAGAAACTATTGTAATAGAAGTACATTTCTTATGTTTTATACAAGAAACTTGCAATTTATTTTGATATTATTATTAGATATTTCTGTATCCCACTCTCTCTTATATTTGACCACCCGATGATATCTGTATATAAGGTTTAATGTGGGAAACAATGATAGTGCTATATCCCACCTACACTTATTATTTGAAATGCAGGGAGATCTGTTTTATGTTTTATACAGGGAAACAATGCTATCCTTATACACCATATTTACTTTATTTGAAATGAAAGGACATTTACTTCCTGCCAGCTGCAAACATTTCTATTCATGATTTATGCCCCACTGATACCGTGCCCCTTTAACTATGCATTGTTAAACCCCATGCATTCTGAAGCAACCATGGCAGAGATATTTAACCCTAAGAGTGTCTATGGGAACTGTTGAAGTGTCAGCTTCTATGATGACATTAATAGATTGTTAAATGATGACAGTGTGTGCTTCAAGGTGACCATTTATGAATACTGTATGACTATAGGGAGTATTGTTTAGAAGGGAATGTCAGTGCTAAGTATGATGAGCGAGTCTTTGACCACATCAGCACTTGACACTTCTAGGGTTAATTGTTGAAAGAACAGATTATGGTGGTTAGAAAATTAGGTAATTGTGAAATTTGCTACACAACATCCAGTGTCGCTGTTCTGATCCACTCTCCTGTTAATGATTGCCTGCCATTAGATCTAATTTTTTGTGCTGGTATGCCAAAAAGATCTAAACTTCACAATTACCTTTTTTTTTCATTATTACTTGCAGAATTTTATTTAGTCTGCTGTTGTTTTCACAATTAGTTCAGTGTGTGTTAGTCATTGTTCAAGAATATTGTCAGTTAATTTTCTTAGTGTTACTAGATGATTGGGACTTCACTTTAACATATCATAGCCACAAATCATTGATTGTTGATTGTTTCCCAATGTATTATCATCAGTAAGTTACTGTATATAAGTGCTAAACTTCTGATATAGCTACTCTCATTGTTTTCTATCATCTAAACCAGTCTTCCTCTGTCAGTAATTTGCATACTGAATATAACAGAATTGCTGTTTTGATTTATCTTGCCATTGAGAAAAGCTTGTAATGAGAATCCAAAGATTTTTTTAGACTTTTTAAGTTTGGAAGACTTAATATGTATAGACTGAAATTTCTATTTTGTGCAGCCCGGCCAGTGCAAGGCCCAACTGGCAACACCTCCAGGAAATTTTCTGCTATCATAGAGGATGACTATCATTACATCCATCGCCATGTCAATCAGAGATTGGCTCAACACAAGCCTCGGAAAGCAAGGATAGATGGATTCCGGCTGGGAGATGATCCAGGCTCTGGACCTTTTGCGTGGCAGATCACCAGTCCAATCAAGTAAGTCAAGAAGCAAACATGTCATGTCATTAGTGCTCGTTGATAATGGCATAGCAAGACAAATTTATGCTGAAATGCAATTCATTTGATGTCAGTGGCCTAGCGGCTGGGCTATCAGACTCGGAATCTAAAGTTTCAGATTCAAATTCTGACTGGTCCCAACATTTTGTCCTTGAGAAAGACAAGTTACACACATTTCCTGGCTTGACCTAGGTTTCAATGGGTATTCGACTATAGACAGTGATTGATATTGTTAGATTGATAAGGATTTGAATGCCTAACTGGCAGCCATCGTGTATGCTTCCCAGGAGGCTGAGAACGTTCATGAGTGTCTTCTTTGAGTCTTTCGGTGCAGTAATAGATTGTAAAGCACTTAAAGCCTATACTTTATGAAGATAAGCACTATATAAGCATTCTCAACTATTATTATTATTTCTCATGGCATTCCTGAGCATGAAAACTATCAGGTAATATCATTGGAAAAGAAATGCACGCATAGGATTGTATATTAATTCAATATACGATGTAGTCATAATGACAGAACTCATTTAATAATCTATACTAGACACAGTTTTTGTTACTCAGTTCCTCAAAGTACTGAAAATGACTCATGTCATTAATGCAGAATAGTGTCAATGTTTTTCTTCACAACAAGGTTTGGTTAAGGGGGTAAGCGGGTGAAAATTTCAGATTATTATTTCACCAGACTAAGAAGAGAAACTTTGACAGGTTGTTGTGTATGACTGGGAAAGATGTTTTTCACTTTCAAATTAAAAAAAAAATGATGGTTTCCATGGAAACGGCGGCCATCTTGATAAAAACACTAATTGTAGAGTCTTAAAATTTCAAAAACTACTTTATCTACAGGGATATTTCTGGTGTCAAAATTTAGTTTATGGTCATATTGGGGCAATAAGCTGGTTAGTTCTGTCTTTTTACACTTATCTATATTTATATAAATTTTTCAAAAATTGACACTCAGTGCTAACCAATAAAATAACCTGTCAAAGTTTCTCTTCTTAGTCTGATGAAATAACAAATCTGAAATTTTCACCCGCTTACCCCCTTAAAGTAATCTTGATTTACAGCTGTGAATTATGAAATTTAAGTTGTGAAAGTTTCTGTCTAATATGATTGTTAAGTTGATTCTTAGCCTTTTGAAGTTCTGTTCACATTCAAATTGAAATAGTTGTGGTCTATATATTTGTGTGCAATATTTTGACATCATTACAAACACTGGATCCAGGCGATGTATGATTACAGGCATTAATTTGTGTGAAACGGGACTGCTCAGTTGTGAGCAGTTGTACCTTGTTAGGTAGGTTTCAAGAGATTAGGTTTGGAACAATATTTTTTTTTTAGTTACATCCCTGTTTTTTTTCTCTCACCACACATCATACATTCAAAATATATAAAACATGCATCTCACATTTTGTCATTCTTTCTCCCTACCTTCAGTCGTGTAACACATATACTAATAAATCATATATAATACGTAATTAGCCTGGGTGTAAATGGGGGAAAATTACTCTGCCAGTCACATTGACTGTAATGGCCAACATCACATCCAGTGAAGCTAACAGATGAGAGATGAATTAGTTTCTAATCCCATCCATTATGCAGTTTGTTTTTTAGCTTGGTACTTGATCATTTAGTGATAATGGCATCGGAGGGCAAGAGTTAATAATTCAGTCTCAGTGATGATTAGATGTTCAAGTATGTTATGACTAAGCTAAATATCAAAATTGTCTTGCATAGGTTTAATAGTGGTGTCAGCCGATAAGGAAATAAGTCAGTGTACCTTACTTCAGTGAAAAAAAACTATTTAACTACAATTCTTCTGTACCACAATATTCATGATCAAAGCTCATTCCCCTGATTCCTGTCAACTGTCATCTGTCATCTCCTGGCATCACAGGATGTCAATGACACTAACAGACATCCTCCACCAGTTGTTCTGATCTTCCCATGATTGTGCCATATATTTCTTTGTTGGTGATCTGACATGTTATCCAGTGTATGACAAACACTCAACCAGTTCATCAGTGAGAGGAATGATTAACTTTATTTTTGGGTGTGCAGAGAATGAATACATGTACACAAGGAAAACGGGAATCTCTACCTTGAAAGAACAAACATATAGAATAAAAGTGTTTAAACTACAACAAAACCACACTAAGTTAGACAGCCCTGTTATTTGTGGCCCTCCTTTGAGAAGTACCAATGCTATATCTCATGTATAATTTATAAATATTGTTGGACTGACAATTTATAACAACGTTGAAATGAGAGAGAGAGAGAGAGAGAGAGAGAGAGAGAGAGAGAGAGAGAGAGAGAGAGAGAGAGAGAGAGAGAGAGCACAAA
>JBCEWB010678435.1:447-17371 GCA_039654565.1 Peronia peronii | reverse complement strand
TCTAGAGTCTCCGTCCAGAAGAGCGCAGGGACTACTCGGTTTCATATGCGATCGTCCATCCGGAGACCTCTGGAAATTCATCGAGTTCTTTGGGTGTTTTTTTTTTTTTCTTTTCTTATGATACCCAGCCTTTGAATTTATTCTGACTCTCACAATGCTCACGTAGTGGTAACAAAGACCGTAGAATGAATCGATAGCATGAATCGATGGCAATCAACAGCTGGTAGCGATGGCCACATGATAGCAATTCTACGACAATTCACGACAGAGACATTGTCTTGTGTAACATTTTGTCAACCTTAAGTCTTTTTCTGTTTACATTAAATGAAATAACTATTTAAATGGCAACTGTCAATCTATTTTTGTACCTCCCTGTATATGAACATGAACAGTTACGGGCCAGCCAGCCATTTCCTCCTCTGTCAGCCTGAAGTTTATCCCCAAGCTTTGAATCTGCGCATAATTTTATACTATGGGCATTCATACTGTTCTACTGATGATGTTTCATTGAATAAGAGAAGTAGAGTAATGAATTATTTATCGGTTTTAATCATCAGTACGGCACGACGAATATGCCACTTCGCAGTGATAAAAGTGGGTGCTTATGAATGGAGGGCACATAATTGATGTACTCGTCATACCGCCATCAATAATAAGCTGGTCATTGCAAATTAAACTACGACATGGGGTTTGCTCTGGTCATTCAAACTATACTATGCGATAATAAAATCAAACTTATGTTTCATATCAATGCGTATATTATTGCACTATATTTAAGCACCTGGTCAAAATACGCATCCAACAAATGATGAGCTTGATAACTGATTTTTGATAACTGTTCAAATCACTATATGTAGTAAACTAGACATCATCACTGGGCTAATATACTGAGAGGAGAAAGATCGAGTCAGGGAATGACCGAGTCTCTCCTCTCTACCCCTGTACACACCACTATCAAGAATCCTTTGACAAAGGTGCCAGCAGAAGTTGCAAGAATGCTCAGGTTTCTATTATAATGATATCTATTCATGTTTAAGACATGATCCAGAAGGCGTAAAGGCTACTTAAGAGTCTTTTATTAAGAGATTGCAAACAAGATCAGTTTATAGTTGATACTAGATCTATGTTTATCGGAAATAGATTTTTAAAATGCAAAATGTTGCCGTGACTCCTGGGCCAGATCAATCCCTCGACACGTCTGGGGTGAAGGATACTTTGATATATCCTGAACTGCACCACACCCACAAAATAGAATTGAAGGCACTGACTAGACTTCCGTCTCGGAATTACTTGTTTCAATATGTTCTTTGCTATTTCTGAGCAGACCTAGCGAAAGATTTGTGATCATAAATCGGTGTGTGCATGTGCGTCTGAGAATAAAAAGAAATGTATACAATAAAATAAAAACAAACGCATGTAAACAGTTTGGCAAGATCAGCTGGTGGACAGAACATCTGATGAAACAATCATCGCAAGCAACGAACAGTGCCAACTCACAAACAGTGACTGACTGATTCATTTTCTCCCTCTCTCTCTTTCTGTGTGGGTATGTCTGTGTCTGCCTCTCTCTCTCTTGCTAATCATCCATATAATTACACTCATGATGTCAATCGAAGTCAAACTTTCTCTCTCTTCCTCGTGTCTTTTTATAATACTGAAAACTAGGATGTTAAATTGTCAAATATTTTACTTAACGCAGTTTCGCTATCTATGTAGGCCTACGCCAGGGCCAGTAGCAGATTGTATTTCTCCACTTTAGGCCCACGTATAGCTATATAATGAATGGAAATATATTGTGGTGAACGTACAAACTCAGAAATAACCCAGTTTTTGTTGTTGCCCGGTGTTGATGACCAGATGACTTTTCATGTGTATCACTATACCCGGGGTAAATTTGGCCTGCCTGCTCACACACAGATTGTGTGCACGTGCACTCGATATGTGTGTGAATTAGAGACCATTTATGTGTATGTGTGTGCGCGCGTGTATATGCGTGCGTATGTGTATGTCTGAGGATGCGCAGGTACAATTCACAGTATGGGATAGGAGGCCATAATATCTCGTTTGTGCTCAATGTCGTAAGCATTTTTTAAATCTTTTCTTTCTTTTTTAAGACAAATATTTCAATTCAATTCTAATTCTTTTGTTATATGTGGTTCGTCTGTTGTATGTGTGTAGAGTGAGAGAAGGCATTGGGTGTTGGATGTAGAATGAGTTTTTATTTAACGGCACAATTCAGTACGATTACGGCAACGCTGTCCCAAATACAGCATACGTGGCAGAGGTTAAAAAGATGTATCAAGATGTATGAAAGTGCTTATCAAAGAATGTAAAAGGCTATCAATAGCTATCAGAAGCATACAGGTGTAACCATACTGTGGCATGCATGTGGCTTGCCCCAGTTCACAAATTTTAATCTGTTATCTCTGCTAAACCATTCTATTCCTCTTTTTCATGACAGACAAGGCATCTATATAGCAAATCACAGACGCTAAAGAAGAAAGGCTATGCACGGTTATTTCATTTGAACATAGAATTTATCTGATCTGGTCCTCAGCGACAACTAAATACCTTCAACAACAAAAAAATGAGTACTTCTGTTTCACCCATAAAATTAATCACAGAAGTAAAGAGTTAGTCACGTTGGTATGGAAGAGCTACATTTTGGAATAAAGACCAATGCAGTGTAAATATGATACGATGGCTTGTGGCTGCGTTATTAGAGGAGAAATGCAGGATTGGGGGATTAGAGCGAGAATGCTTTAATGGCAGTATCATGTCCGTAATAGATCTAATAGCTGAGTGAAAATGGGCAAAGGGATTAGCACTGAGGCATTGTTTTCACTATCATTTAAACACTTTCACTATCCCAGTCTTCCCTTCGCCAGAAAAGTTTAGTCAATTTGATATACTTCTAGGCGAGTGTACCCACGTCTTTTTGTTTATGAAGCACAACATGGCACAACCTAAGACGACACAGAATGAACAAGGAGAAGTTTCCTTATTCTTTGTTGTTGTTTTTTTTTCAATTTTTTATTTATTTATTTATTTTTCATCAAGTTTTCTGCAACTATGCCTTTCAATACTTTACTCTATTTCACTGCTGCTGCTACTTTTTTTTTTTTTTTTTACCCCAAAAGGAATAAAACAAAACTAGTAAATCATTTCAATATACCAAATGAACATTCTAAAATAGTAATAGGTAACGATGATAATACGACTGAAACACAAAAGGCTTTGACAACATACGAGCGCGAAGAACCAGAACAGAAATACATAATGTATTGTGTTGAACAATTTACCTGAGTATGACCACTTGTCGCTGACTGTGAAAAATAAACAGCACAGCACGTCACGACAACGTGCATTTCATCACCCACAGTCACAATGCTTAACATATGGGCAGTAATAATCAAATAGAAACTGACCCGAACTTTCAATAAACTACACACTTTTTTCCCTATCTCTCTCGTTTGTGTGTTTGTGAGTGTGTTTTGTTTTGTATTTAAAGACAATCCACGAAGAATGGGTGCAGAGAGAGAGAGAGAGAGAGAGAGAGAGAGAGAGAGAGAGAGAGAGAGAGAGAGAGAGAGGGGGGGGGTTGACAAAGAGAGAGGGAGAGAGATAGAGAAGAGCAAAGGTTTCTTCTTATTCCCTCTTCTCTACGTCTCCGATCCCTTTTCTTATTTATTTCTGTCCTTGCTCGTCTAATGAATGTCAATTCCCTCTTTAAAAAACAAAACAAATCAAAATAACTTCTTTATAATCACGAATCACTTATGATAAAAACAAACAGTTTGAGGACATTACTGCAAACAGCATAACCACTACGTTTCCTCGGCCAGCTCAGTCCTTTCAAAATAGGTTGTCCAACAGGTGAGGTGAAAAACATGGGTTGCTCTTCATTCCATTGAGAAAATGAGCTGTGAATGACCCTACTCGGTTACAATATCCATTACAGTCATGAGTCAATATGTTCACAGGTAAAATTTCATATGGAAGTATTCCTATTCTTTTCTTTTATAGTAATTTTGGCAGCTTCACTCGACTGGTCAACTCGTACAAACAGGACACTACATATAAATCTTCTGTCACACAACTCATAAAATGCTTTTGCCAAAGTACTATTTCTTATCAATGAAAGGTACACAAAGTATCATTCATGATAATGGGCAATAATCGATCATAATTACTCTGCGTAAGTTTATATATTGGCGAAGAGGCTGAAACATCGGCCCCCGCGTAACCGCATTTTTAGAGGTTAACACATAGCTCCATTCAAAAACTAGCTAATCCATCGCCGCACATATATGTACATAAATAAAACATATACACATACATACATACATATAGACAGAAGGACGGGCGGACTAATGGACAGATGGATGGATGGACCAATGAATGGATGGATGGATGGATGGAAGGAAGGATGACAGGAAGGAAAGATGAAAGGAAGGAGAGATGGATGGATGAAAGAAAGGATGGATGGATGAAAGAAAGGATGGATGGATGGATGAAAGGATGGATGGAGTGAGAGGAGAGAGAGAGAGATAAAAAGTATGCATTTACCTCAACTAAGTGAACTTGAAATCTGAACTTTCATTTCGTGAATCGGTGAACTCCTGAACATGAGCCTGGGCATGTTACATCTAACAGCACTTTTCGATTATGGGGTAATAACACTTTGTCCGTTTCGCACAAATAAATAAAATTTGCCCTGTGGGAGATGTCTGTGTGCACATACCAACGTGCCTGTACTATGAGTACCATCATGGCTTTGCAAATCAACAAGAAACACAGTCCGGACCATACCGACATCGCGCTACTAAACTGGACATCTGACCATGCAGACACCTTACCGTTTCTCCATAACCCTACAGGTATCAAGACAAATTTCTGAAAACTAAGAATTTCTAAAACGGTATTTCGTCATGAAATGAGTTTACGCCTGATAGCACCATAAAGCAGAGTCCTTGCCTTGCCCTTGTACGTGTTAATTCGTAAACTCCCATGCAAAGTACAGTGTACACTGAGTCTTGGAGTAGATCGGTTTCTCGACGCCGCCACAGTTAAAAGATCTGACATATGAGTATAATAATCGAGGTATCGATATATGCCATTTGCACCGGGACCACAAAAATTAAGAGAAGGTAGTGCCCGTCTATACCGTCGACGGTCATTACGCATGCCTGTGTCCACCTGGAAACGCATGCTGGCGTGCCGTCTGCCCTCTACTGTAATGATTATCACTGGACTAATGCACAGTTACATTTATGTTGCCCACCAAGCAAAGCCGTTCAATATCGATCAAACGCACTTTGAAAAATGCCTTCTCCTTGAAAACCCGTTTCAACAAAATCGATATGTAATTCAGCGATCCCTCTTTCAACACATAGTGGGCAAAAAGATCCATTGTTTCCAGAATAAAATGAAGCAGCAGAATCTCTAAATTAAAATTGCCGACAGTTATACATGTACATGTATTTAAATGGCGGTGAAACAATTAAACTGTGAGGGTAATGGCTTTTTGTCAAAATTCATGAGATTGCCCCGGCTATACGATGGTATAGTGTCAGCAAAGACCTGGTTGACTCCTGAATGGTCTCCACGCCAAGATCTCTGTCATGTCACTGTGTATCTGAATCACGTCAGAAGCCTGTGCTAGACAGACAGCCCATGACATTACTTTTCAAATTCAATACGACTAGAAAATACCACACATCCCCACAAAGTTTGGGGGCGTTACATTATCATCCTCCTGTAATCCTCAACAGCCGAGGAACAGCGCGTAGACGCTGCCATAATGTGTGTGATCACTGGACCAATTTTAAACAAAACACGGATCAACATCTGACTATTCATGGCAATTAAAACATCATGTGAGTTAAAATTTGGAAAGTTTGGCTGTATTAACCCCATATGTCTGAATCACTCAGCTGTGAAGGTGTGTGTGTGTGGGGGGGGGGGGGGCATTTTCCACACGTGATTATACATACGTTGCACGTAAAGAAAACAACTGTGTCTTGCATGAGTGAACATCTACTATAAAACGGCAACAAACTCCAAATAGCGAAGGTGTCTTTTAGCTGTGACCGTATACGGACTGTAGTAGCTGTGTGTTTTACTGCTATGGTGATAGTGGCAAACGTAACACATTGTAAGTAAAAATCAGAGTTCCTGTGTATGAAATAAATAGCCAAGGATCCTACCATACTGGGTGTCATATGAACTGACATTCTCATAGAAAGACTGGCACTCAGCCGTTGCCCCTCAGTCGTTGCTCAGGCAGCTCTAAGTAGATCATCTCCGACTCCTCATTTCTATATTACAGGTCACTACGCGGCCTGTTTCATGATTTATTATTTACTTCTTAATATTACATTCTGGATGCTCTAGGAATTTAGATACATATATAATCATGTTTATGCTCCCCTATGTAGTTTACAATGGGATACCTAGATCTACCTAATATAGACTGTAATTTATACAGTGGCAAAAGGCCACTTTAATTGTTGTCACACACTCTTAGTCAAACTTGGCTATTTAAACTTAATGAAAAGTAAAGCCAGTTTCTGCAGAATCTGATCATCGAGATTACCACCCGCAGAAGGTTAAAAGACTTAAATTGAACGTAACATCATTCTGAACATAAGTTTGCGAGTGGGGAGAAAGAGACTGTATTAATATGATGTGCTGACTTTGCACTGCTGCATAAGCCTGAGCATAGAAAATCTGTCGTGAACTATAAATTCTACCGCAGAATTTCTACCGTTTCTGATGCAGAATCAGAGCAGAAACGCCAGGCGAAGACTTAAACTATCCATCAATCTATTCACCATAAAGCTGCACCAGTGTTCCAGGTACACGGGTGAGACCAGTGGGGGCTAGAGGAAACTCAATAACTTTCAGGCTTTGAAGTAGTTCTCTTCCATAATCAATACCCGATGAGGGTGGATTTTTGAAGCAGAAAACTCATCAAAATGATATGCTTCGGGCTCAATGAAGCCGTTTCACTTCTATAATCTCAAGATGAAAAGGGGAAAAGGAGGAGGGGGCGTCGCGGAGGAAGAGGACGGAGAGTAGAAGTCAAATGAACCATTACGTGAGTTCGTCTTTGAAAATTTAACCTCCCACAACCTGTCACAATTTTCAAAATAAAATGTTATCATAATGTATGACTCTAAATCAAACCAAGGATTTCAACAACCTACTGAGCCCATAAGTGTATATATTACACAGTGTATTTTAATACCTACCTTTCAGTCTCAAAAAATATTTTTCTTTGTTGTACACATGTATTATATTTTGCAATATTGGGATATAGAACGTTAAGTCTTTATACACTGCACTCTATCTGTTCACAGATTCCTGAACAGTTTTCTTTTTATATTACAAGACCGAACGAAAAAGTTACTGCACTCAGAACTTTGGTGAATCAGCTCTGGCGAGGCGGATGTCCTAAAGAGCAATGTAGGTGCAATCTTGAAATTTGTTCAGATTGTGCACGAGTACTGTCAAAATAAAAGATTTCTAACGCTCCCCTACGTAACTTTGTTCACGCATATAAAACAAGGGTGCCCGAACTTTTTGCAAAGAAAGCCAGATTTGGTGAGATGAAAATATGTAAATATATGAAAATATTCAGCCTCACATTCTTTGAACGACTAACATTAAGTGCAAATGTACTACTTAATGATTTTTTCATATCAAATGATATACTTTTCATTTCCTCACGTAGAGCTCAAACAAATCCAAACAAGTCCTTATCAAAATCACTCACTTTGTCTTTCATATTCGAAGTCTACAGAAAATGAAGAAAAAGTCTTGGCTGAATTTTTTTTTTCTTAAAATCCGGGAAGACTAAACATATCTAAATTCATTTCAAATGTTATATATTATTCTTTACTAAATGCTCACTGTAAACTTCTAAACTCAAAACATGTGAACAGGAAAATAATACCAACAGTTGTCTTATTCAGAAATACAAAACACTGGGTATTATAAAAAAAAAAAAGAAGAAAATATGTTGCTTGATTTTGAATAGTTATCAAAAAAATGAAAAAGGCCGTGTTGAGGCTGCGGGCCTGTGGAAATTTGAGCACGGGTCGCAAGTGACCCCTGGCCTAACTTTGGATATGGCTGATCTAGAGTACATGTAATAATATACTTGGTTTACAAACAAACAAACAAACAAAAACGCAAATCCTTTTCTTCTTTTTCTTGATTCCCACTTCTCCTTCTCATTATTTCTTTCCTTCTTTATTTTTCTTTCTTTCTTTCGATACAGTCATGGTATTTTTCATAAACTTCATCTATACATTCAGCCCACTCACTACTTTTTTTTTTTTTTTTTTGTAATGTGGGCCAGATGGTGAATTGATGACTAATTCTTCCGTGAGATATCTCCTCAGTAAGTATTTTTAGTTTACCTCTGGACTTTATGGAAATGCTTTTCCCCCACTGATGGTAACGTTCATATCTAGGAGCCCATCTGACAGTCTTGCAAACAGGCATGTGACATGTATGACTGAAACGTTCAACAAGCACTAATAATGTCCAATGAAAGCGTTAATATAATCTATAGATAAAGGAGAATCTAGAAGGAAATGGATAAAGGAAGGGGGGGGGGGGGAGATAAAATTGCTAGGCAGTGATTCAGTGCTAAGTGCTCTTGCTCATATCACACTCCGACTACTTAAATTGTATGAAAAATCGATGTATAGGATGCTGGATGATTTCGGGACATGAGTGAAACCGATGTAACGGCTGAATATCAAAGTGGTCACGAACTGATGTTTGTTTTAATTCTTAAGCTTAAATCAAACCGAGAATGTAACTGAAACCTTACCACAAGGTATTTACAAGATATGCTTTTCCCTCCATGTGCCCATCTCATAGTCAGAAAAACATTTTGTTTATGATACCATAACTAGTGCGCTTTCGGAGCAAAACCACGATGGCACACAGGGTCTCTTACGTCAAGGCAATGCCTGTCCATTTTTTTGATAAGATGGGAGTATACAGTTGCAATCTTAGCCAAAAAGTCCGATGTTATATATAGATCTTTATCTGCTACTAAAGTGTGATGACGGTGTATGCCGAGCTGCTGTCCATGTTTTAATCTAGGGCAGGAGATTGATTACACATTTCATCCACAAGGACACCCTGACCCGCAAAACGAGCACTTGCACCTGAGACTGACATAAATAACGGCGATTGTAACGGACAAATAACGCAGTTACAAGTCCCTTTTCTGATATTTGGAATACATCAAAATGCTGCGGGAGTGAACACACACACACGGGCACTCAAACATGCATACAACACACATACAGAGACAGAGAGAGAGAGAGAGAGAGGGAGGGGGATATTCATTCACTCCCTCCCTCCACTTTTTCTCTAGTTGGCAGATGTAATGAATAATGTTAGGCCAAATATTTCCCAGGCCGCCAATATCTAACATGCACAAAACACTGTGTTGTGCGCGGGATTCTTTCAGTCACATATTATAGATCACGATGACATTTTTGCCCATTCGACGTTACACAATGAAGTGTTATGAAAAAATTTCAGCTACACCCAAATATATTTGAAATCAGGTCTTTGTCGGCCATTCAGCCCTATATTTTGATAGGAGAACCTGTATAAATCCACTGTGCCGGAATATAAAATATAAATGCCGGAACAGTGAGTGAAGCTGCCTAATCCTTGGCACTCAAGCCCCCCTTAGAACAGACCCATATAGTTTTTGAGACTTTCCCTTCTATTTCTACATTCCCCTACACAAGACCATAGTATTATAAAATAAGACTCTGACAGAAGGCCCTGTCCTTTGTCCGTTGTTTACGTCATCAAATTCAACACTTTAAAGAGGTTATAAATTTGTTTTCTTTGCATCTTGAATCATATAAGTTCAAGTTTACAGTTTGACACAAAATAAAAACGGTCCCGTGGCTTCTCAGGTAAAGGTGAGCGACGTGTAGTCTATCGGATAAGGGTGAATACATTTCGCAGGTCCTGTGTGGACGTTACGTGTAGTGAAGAACCCGTGCAGTTAAAAATAGTATGAAGAGTAGGCAGAGATGCAACTCTCCGGCCAAACTGTCCAAATTCCAAATTTCTACCCGAAAAAAATTCTTATCAGAAACAGGACAAGAACGTAAAGCCGAGATAATCCGACTCTCTAAGGATTGAAAGGTTACATACCTCAAAAAAGATAAAAAGTAAGATAAATTAAAAACCTCTTGTGACGGAGAGAAAGGAAAATATCAATTTTGATATAAAAAGAATTGAATGTGATGATGTAAACAATGAACAAAAGGTCACGAACTTCTGCCACACCCCCATGTACGCACAGCACAGCAACAACAATCTCACTCGTGGAAGTACACATGGTAAAACTTTTTGGCGAGGGCTCAAGCACTTGGAGCTAGTCTACGAACTGCGATGTGTTCATAATACCCCCTCAATAAAACCAAAAACCAGACTATACTCGACTGGCCCAAGATGAAAGACAGACCTATCTACCTGTCCAGTTGGGTACTTACCGGTCAAGGGCAGGCCGAAGAGAGAATAGTGTGAATAGAGGTGGAAGAAGCAAAGGGGTCGCTGTTTCATTAGGAGATCAACATGGCCACAGAATGGTCAAGTAAGAATAGGTCAGTCAGTCATGCACATGTGTGCTGGCTAGGCGCTTATAACACTGCCATGAAATGAAAGCCTAAGGATACTTCTTTCTCATTTGGTACCCATTTGATTTCTTCTGTACATAACTTGCCTCTGCTGGAACTCTCCTTATCTCTCTCTCCTTTTCTTAAGTCTTTCAATCTCGGCTTTCAGTGGCTATCTGTTTTTGGTGAGCATTTTTGTGGGTAGAAATCTGGAATTTGGAAATTTTTCCCAGACAACGGCCTACTCTCTCGCGATTTTTAACTGCCAAGGATTCTTTAACGTGCATAACGTACACACAGAACCTCCAAAATATATTCGCCCTTATCCGAAAAGGCTTGACATCGGGCTTTCCTACCCAAGAAGCCAAGGGACTGTTGAATCACTGAAACAATGCAGATTTCGATCTTCATATTCTTTTATCCTTCCCCCAATGGCAGGATCCGCGAGTCGACCCGCAACCCACGTTGTGAGTTGTTCACCACGTAACAGACGCCAAATCACATGGCCACGGCAACTCCCTCTCTAATCTTCTACATTACCCTATAGAAATGTAACAGTATGCTAAGCACAAACATTTCTTCTCTGTCGACAGTAGTTAGGCCCAAGTACTTTACCTCTTTCGTACGCCACCAAGGCGTCGCAGTATATATTGCATCACGCTCTGTATGTGCCAAACGGTATACTAGCACACCAGGTTAAATCTGTATTAAGAAATTGGACCACTGCGTCTTTGGCAACGTGACAAGTTGGATCGGAAAATATTTACAACAACAGAGCCAGATAACGATTTTTTTTTTCCAACGAGTGCAGAAAGAAGAATAAACTTTTGGTAAAGGGCGCAATTTTACAACGTCTCTTCTCTGACGTCTTATCTACACAGAATCAAAGCACCGACTACCAGGCCCTAAAAGTTAAAAACACCTTACATCAGATCCCAAGACATACAGGTCTAAACAGGTGAGAGCAAAGGGCAATCATTTCTACACGTACATGCATTTACTTGCAATCGGCAGTGCACTGCATCTTACGATCAATGGGTACGTGCTTTCCTATCGAACACGAATGAAAGTTTACAAGGCAAGTCACCAAATGTGAAATTTTGACCGAGCACATCGAACACTTTGTTTGGTATAAACCTTATCATCATCAAACTCCATGACAAGAACAATTATTTCAAAACAAATAAATACAAAACAAAAGTAACAATGACCTCCCTCTCAACTGTCACTATCCCCTCCTAAAACACACACACATACACACACACATACACGCACAAACATGGATCTATTTTGTAATTACTGACACTAACATTAAAAACAAAAACAAAAAGCACACATGTTCAGGATGTGTGAAAAACAAAACAAAAAAACAAGAAGACCTCTGGAAGGTGACAGTGGAAAATGGGACATTAGAATTTATGTTGTTCCCTATGTACTGATAGTAAATACACTATCCAGAGGATATTACTCTCAATAGACAGTTACAGAAAAAGATCGTCTCTATATTAAAAATCAATAACAATTATCAGTTCTATTTCGATATGTTATAACAATTGTTATTATTCAATCTCGGCTTTGGCTATGTCAAAATAAAAAGGCTGTTCACGGGAGACGAGAGACAGTTGGAAGATTATAAATAGAACACCACCAAATATATGTACCTAAGTGCACACTTCATTCCTAGAGTTTGCCAATCCATATGTAATCAATGGATCATTAAACCATTTTGCACGTTATGCTGTATAGTCAACCTTGAAATACTTGCACATTCAGCATCAGCACACAAAACACGTCTTGATACATACATTCAGTGTATCAACAGGTAACATACACTAGCAAGACACAGCCAGCCACTGAAGTCTGTAAACACACAACTGGCAGCAAGAGCTGTTGTTACTTTATATTCAAAATCTTATCAAATGATATCGAAGAAGCATCCCGTTTTTATACGGAGTTCCAGGCACCAACAGATCCAACCATTTAAATCTTCATTCACGTCTTTTTACTTCCACTACTATGGCTCTTTCCGGCAATGCAGACGACTGAAACAGTGTGTATTCTGCATTGGGGCCATAGTAGCAATGGAAGATCGTTGTGCCCAGCCGTATTATTTCCCTTCGCCAGACAAAAGATGTATTGAAGAAAAGGTGTAAAGAAGAAAAAAAAAATCACTTTCGCATGAAACATATACATATACAAACATATACCATGAAAAATCCCACCCCTCCCCCATACGGTATAAAAAGAATGTTTTCTTCTTATTATATGATATAAATTTATCAAATTTTTTGGATCAGTCTTTCCAATAACATGAAGTAAAGGGATTTTTTCCCTCTTTTCATTGCTTGCTCAACACCTCTTTTGTCTGGCAAAGAGAAGTAAAAGGGCTGGGCATAACGCTCTCCTATAATTGCCTAGATTCACTGTCCAGCTCTTGCAGTGTCTTTCCTGACCAAGCTTGGTCTATTGCAGTATCTTCAGGTGAAGGGAGGGCGATGTAACCGTGTTGATCTGATTTTTGTACGTCTTCAAAGACATAATAATGATATCTGAACCCAAATAAGTAAGCATTCATACTCCCAAAGTCCTCTATCCTTTTTTTTTTTCCCCACACACATGAAATCTTAATTAAGCATATTATTCTACTCATGTCTGCATTGTTATGTTTTGCATATGCATGCAATGAAAAAATCCTGTTCCAAACAGACTAGATTTAGACCCACAAAGAAAGGCAACTACATGTTGAAGCAGGCAAAAAGCCATACGCTAAACGCTCGCTCAGCTCTGTGGCCTAATACTTTGCTCCTACACAAGCGGAAACACACATACACACACACACACTACGTCTATATGCACACTGTTTATGGCATACACTTAGGCACTCAATACTCACGTCTTAATTTGACAACTATACTTTGTTTTTGATGTGCTGTAAAGAGGAGTGGAAACGCATACGGTACTAAGTCTATTTGGTTATCTCCCCCTCTTTTCCCCTATTACACTTCCTGCCATGTTTACAAGGCTAGCCTTGTTCTGTCTATTCTTTTATTATCCCAGAAAATGTATCACAGTACAAATAAAGATGCGGCCAAAGTCTCATTTTGTCTAGATAAAAACACATGGGATGGAACAGAAAACCAGTTTTCTCAAAAGATGAACTTGATCACTAAGTACTGTTGGCATTTCCACTCCTCAAGCATTACTCTCAGTATTCACACACAAGTTTATGCCTTCACTTATATAAGGATACACCGCTGCCCTATATACAGACATATTGTAAACACATACACATCCACACATCCAGGCCGTTGGACTTTCACCCATGAAACATTTCTGTGAAAATAAACATCTACACTGAATAGTCCCAACCCCATTGTAGCTCAGTATTCATTGCAACCAAGATGAAACACACACACGGTATATCTTTTAAAAACATTCGTCACTCCTGCATAGAGTCTGTGACCTACTAATAGATCGTGATACGGTACAACACAGAGATACTGGTTTATAAATAGTAGACTCGTATCCTTTATCTACACAATTTTGCACTGTGCACTCAACACAAACTGCGCCGCTTCCACTCCCCCTGCTCCCCCCTCTCCTCACTCAATTGATTCACTGCTCTCTCAAAAACAAATAAACAAAAACAACATTAACACTTCCATTGATACGTGCAGACAGACTGTACTTCATACATCGCTCACCTAAAGAGTTGGCATAGGTGTCGGCGATCCAGCTCATCTCTCTTTCGCCTGTGCCCATATCCGGGGCGGGGACGTCTATACCGGGACCTGTGGAAATAACGCACAAAATTAAATTGGCATCTTCGAAGGTTCACTTATACCGCGATCTGACAATATAACACACTAACTTAATTATAATCTCTGGAGACTCAATTATACGGGAACCTGAGAAAAGAATACACTGACTTATTTATCATCTCTAAAGGCTCAACTTTACCGGCACCTAAGAAAGTAGCACACAAACATAAATTACAAAATGTGGAGGTTCAGCTATACCGTGACGTAAGAAAAAAAAAACACACACACAAACTTAACATCTCTGGAGGCTTAACTTCAGTGGCAATCGAGCACAATCGACACGGTCACACACTGCATAAAATAAAACCTTTTGCACTGCTATGTGTGGTCTAAGCTTGATGTGTGTCCTAAACATCACTTCAAAGATATTTCAACAATGCCTTTGTCTTTCATTACTGTTTTATCTTTAGAATACTGCCTGTGCAAGTCTTGCTAATAATAGATGTTGAAAAAGGAAAATGTATGCGTTTTCAGCGCTTGATATGCCTCAAGTATTGTATGAAAGGTGCATGCAATCAGTAATGTCTTTTGACTTACACATACATGTATTAATATTTCTACAAAACTGACTTAAGTCTTGCTATTACATAAACCTAATGTACTGTTAAGATTTAACTGGAGTTTTAAAACAATGTACATGTATTTATCACCGCTTGATGTGTGTTTTAGGCATCGTGTGAAAGATATTTCAATCACGTTTTTTGCCTTTCATTATTATAGTTTTATAACTGTCTTACTGTTTAACTTCTTGCTGTCATACAAAATCTATTGTGCCGTTAAGTTATGACAGGTGTTAAAGACAAAAATAATGTGTGCATTTTTTACCTCTTGATGAGAGACATTCTCTTTTTGTCGTTCACAAATTATTAATTTTTAGAACACTCGCTTAATTCTTGCTGTAGTACAAGGTTGCAAGTCAAGAGATCGGGGGAGAAACTGAGACAAAAGAAAACTAAAAGAGCGGGGGAAGAGGAGGGGAGAGGGATGGGTGATAAACCTAATTACTTTTAAGAATGAAAAAGTTGAGCAGGCGTATTGTTAACAACCTCTTCCTACAAGACAACAGTGAGTGCACTACAAACCTCTGCCTAAACTTTGCTGATTAAACTTTGATTATTGCATTTTCTCTACAAAGTGACTTCAGCAAATACTACAGGTGCGATTGCAACGCCTGGACAATTACTCAGAAATCTGATAAGTCCTGATGACGACATTCTGTAAGCCATACCGGTTCTAGCCAGAGTAACGGCATCTTAGTGCCTCATTTAGATCTAGTTGCTCCTGTCCTACTAAACTGGGTCACACTGAACCGGACACGGAGCATTACAAATCCGAGTCAGCAGGTTTTCCGTCCGGCATCTGAGGTAATGATCACGCAGCTATGCCAATCAATACATGGGCCTCATTCCATCATTCGGGTTGTTTGAAAACAGAATTTCTCCTCAAATTTTTCAGAAATGCATAAAGCACTGAACCACTGAACGCGTTCAACGATAACATTATCATGATCTTTTCAAACCGGCAGCTGGAAAATTTGAAATACAATAACCATATCAATGCATTGTAAATATATATTAAATAAGGTACATGTATATGGGCTGGTACTGCTAATGGATCGGCCAGGTCATGCGAGAAATTGTACTGCTGACGCACGAATTCGGAATCACCTATTTTTTATTAATAAGTCAATACATGCCCTGGCACTGACGCGTATTTTGTATGAAAGAACAAACAATACATGAATAAAGTGAGGTCAGGAATAGTAGTTTTAATTTACAACGTCTGTGGAGGGATACCACTGTACATAACACGGCAGCTTACTATTAAAAAAACTCGGCTCACAGACTGTTCTTTGAAAAGCTACGAGAGGTGGAACAGTCATTTCGAGCTGTTCTGACTGACTAAGCACGGCTTAATGTCTGCTCCGCCTGCCGACAGCTGGTATAAGCTGTTTCGTTTCACTAACTTTCTGCAAATACTCAGAGCCAGATCCGTTAAAAACAGTCGAATGGTAACACTTAAAAGCAGCTACGTCTTGCTCGATTCAAGCGCTAGCACTCTGATATTCTCGCTCTTTGTGTAAACATTTGACGCCTTTTCATCTGTTCCATTCATAAAGTTGTATTTAATGTGTTCGTTCTTTGTAGCAACTGATACGCAGCGATTCCGACAATATCAGCACTATTTATATGCATGTCTCTTATTTGTGAAAAATGGCGTCAGCACCACAGACTAACAGCACATTGAAGTCTTATGTTTCTCCTTTATAATTTAGTTTCTAAACGCTAAACATTATTACTTAGCTCCTGTCCCATGCACATTGCTATAATGATGTATATCTCACCGATTCAAGAGGCAAATACTAACGCTGAAATCAGCTTGTTTTGATGATGTCCTTAATATCAACCACCCCCCCCCCCCACCCCCACCCCC
>JBCEWB010678325.1:0-17371 GCA_039654565.1 Peronia peronii | reverse complement strand
TCTTCTGAGAAGAAAAGAGTGAGTGAGGTGAGAGTGACCCAGACGCAGGCGGTTGAGGACCACCTGGTCTCGTCTTCAAAGTAGAAATGAGAAGTTTTGGATCTACAAAATTGTAGCTGGCAAATTTCCCCAACTAGATCTATTATTTTACAAATACAGTTCTGAATTAAAAATACAATCTCACAATGATATAAACCATCAAATAATTCTACTTAAGGAACAAACAAGCTAATAAAAGCAGTTATTAAGCAAATTTGAACAATAATGTGACAAATAATGATAATCAATGTCAAGCCCAGCCAGACAAAATGTAGGTGGTGAAACTGGAAAGGCAAGAAAAAGGAGAGGCTGCATGGGGCTGCACCGATGTCATAACATGGGGCACGCTGTTGTTTTCGCACATCATTTGACTAATTTGATTGGCTTATAAAATCGCACAGTAAAATATTTGAACTATAAATGAGCCATTTTTTCAGCCAGCTAGGTTACTTCCCTTTGCCAAGTACAGGAGGTGTAGAACAAGCATCGCAAAGAAAGAAAAAATCACCTTTTCTCGTGTTATTTGAAACACGTGGTGCAAAAGATTATGAAAAAATTATCACAATAGGCAAAAACCATTTTCATCACATGGTGAATTTTTCAGAATTTTCTCTTACTTATATTTAACATAACAAGTGAAAAAGTGATTTTTTTTCCTTCTTCACAATGCTTGTGTTATACCCCTTGTACTTGGCAAAGGGAAGTAATTTTGCTGACGGTCAAAATGGCTCATTGGATGCCACCTGAACTCCCCAAACGTCGGTAAAATGGATTATTCTATCTGGAATTAGCGCAGGTAGAGCAGGTAGCGAATTTCCCCGCCTGGCGAAGTTACCCAACCATATACTATAAAGACTGCTTTTCACAAACGACAATCTTCGGGCTGAATTTGTTTCACACTGTGGCAGTGCAAAGTACAAGTTCCCTATAAATTAACTTTCATTTGCAATATCAAACATGTGGTTATCAAAAGCTGTACAAATGAACGCTTAGAACTCAATAATTGTCTGCTAAGATATACAAATTTCAAAAGTTCATGTTCAACTGACTGACTGTGTAGAAGTCTAGTGATATATTTCTATGTCCCTGGTTGTCAAATACACAGAGTTTTCAATTTTTAAAAAATTTGTTTCTGCTGACTGATGTCCAGTTCCATCCATGTCAACACTTACTGAGCATAACAAGTCATTTACTTATCTCAGTACTCACCTCTGTCATTTTTCATTCATTTTAATATATTATCAAGACTTTCACTTGTGCAGGACATGACAGGACAGAAAATGAAACTTGGACAGTTTTAAGTGCTTTATCTTACCGACAAAAGTCAGCAAATGGGAGATGGTTGTAGCATTGATCAGCAAAGTTGCCACCACAATGAGGGACACGTGGAACAATATCTGCAGAAACATTCAATGAATGCAGATGAACTTAGTGCGATCTAATAGATCTCATGTCTGACTGAGACAAACACTTTTATATGATTGTCTGTGGACAATAAATGCTTGCAAATACCGTATACACATATATGAGGAATGTTCCTAGATGTATTTTACTTTATCCAATATTGTTGAGCTTGAACAACTCCATTTCAAATTGTCAGGATAAAAGATTTTTTATAGGTATTAATAACCTAATTTAAATAACTAAGGCCTACAGATAAAGTTTCAGGTCATAATGGAAACAATCATTTCTCGGTGTCATGTATTAATTTTATCTCACTTGTGAAATAGCCCTGAAACTGACAAATCCCACCTTTCCTCCTACTTCAGACTGGGACAGTTCTGGATTCTCTGATTTAAAGATGATGAGGGCCAACGCCAATCCCACAGTACCTCGCAATCCACTCCAGGTACAGACCAAACTGTCCTGCCAAGTCAAGCCATAGCCTAGTCGTGTCAGAACCGGACTGAACATCATGATGGTCAACAGCCTGCAGAGAATGAACCACCATTTCATGACAGTTATCAGCACATGAAAGATGTGAGCATATAAGTTGATCAGAAAGTGAACTATTATTTTGCAAATTCATGTAAAGCTATTGATACATATTTGGTACAAAAGAACCACATAATGTATGAATTAATCAAGCAAAATCATCGCCCCTTTTTTTGATGTAATATATAAAGCTGTAACCTATAAATCTGAACAACAGGATCAGCTGAAATTGCAATCATGAGAAAATCATTAACTTAATGAAAACTTATTCATGAATCCTATAAAAAAAAAAATTCAATCTTTACAAAAAGCTGAAGATATAGAGGAATTACTACCAAATATAAATTCACACCAGGAAACTGATTTCTCTGGACCTAATCAGTCTCTTAGGAAAACAGGCTCAAAAGTGTCTGTGGGCAGCAATAACAAATCTTGCAAACAAGTTTGCTTTCTTGTAGATGACTATCTCTTTAACTTTTGTTCATCAAATGATGCAAGGCACTGACAAGTCACAACATGGATGTTCATAGTCAGTGTTGGTCAGGATTTCTCTCTATTTCATTGTCTCATCTGCAAACCTAGAGTTTTGAGACATCATTTCCAACTCTCCTATCTGGGCACTGCAATTTTTGCTCAGTGAGACATAGCATCTCGGTGATAATATGGCTGCTGGACTGTCAACAGCCAAAAAATCAAAAAGATTGACTTTAACACAGGAAAAACAAAGGAATGACAGTTCAGAACCCTTGGCATTAAAAACTCACTAGCTGACATCTCAAATTAGAGAAATCACATTCAAGGATAGAAACAAACACAGTACTAATGATCAGATAGGAAATTCAAAACTTATTCATTTACAATATACGACACTCCCTGACTTACAAATACATGATATTAATAACTGACCTGATGACATTGATGCCAAAGTACAGAATGATGAGGTAGATGCAGTCTTGCAGCTCAGCTTTGACAATGACCTTCCTTGTGATGATGAAGCCACAGAGGGCAAAGATCAATGTGTTGGCCATGAAGGCCAATGTCTCCCAGAAGCTGCCAGTCCAAGAATATATAGTTTCAGCATATGAGAATGCAAGTAATAAAGAGTCATGACTCATTACGTTCCAATACAGACACTCTACATGCACATAAATGTGATGTTCCTTCAAATCTTTCAGTTCATCATATCACATGACATTGCATCATTTCCACAACAAAGATGAGGGACCACAATTAAATATATAACAATGTTGACAGAACAAATTGTACACATTTTCTAAAAGCGTTAATTCAAAATTCTGTTTCATTTACTTTCTTGTTGCTGTAAGTTTAGTCATAAATATAACACTGGTCAACAAAGATTTTGCCTCCAGGCAACCAATATGCTTACCAATATGTCTCAAAAACGATTTTTATGCAATATTGAATACTCATTTTGTCCAGCAATGCCCCAACTTTAAAGTGAACATAGGAATGATGCAATTGTTAAAATAGAGGTATGACATGATGCAATGAACTACTGTAGGTCTGCGAATCACATTCAATGATACAATCAAGCTGATACAGGGTAGTATATTGCAATACAATGGGCCTACTATTTTATTGTTGCCACACTGTGGTTGCGAGATGTCAGCTCTCTAAGTTCTACTTCACTATAATGTTGTTTACTCTTTGATAAGACAATGCGTATTGAATTGAGAAGCTGTGTGAATCACCCGACAATTTTTGTTGCATATGTGGAAAACTTACTCCACAAGATCAGCACAAAAAGTTGACAAGCAAAGTGAAACTTGCATAGACATTAGTGTTTGTTTTTCATTTTTTTTTGTTTTTTTTTGTTTTGCTTGAGTCTGGGCATGGTCATGTCCCAAATGAATGGAGACTTTTTATAGATTCAAGCAAGGCATGTTTAAAAGCTGTACTGTTACACAATAGTAACATTAAGCCTTCTGTGCCATTGGGGCATGCAGCGGTTTACAGGAAACATGAATCAGTGGACCTTCTTCTTAGAGTGTGCCAGTATGCAAAACAGAACTGGAACATTTGTGATGATCTCAAAACAATATCTTTACTTCTTGGACTGCAGATGTGATACACCAAAACAAAATGTGTGTTCCTTGTTTCTTTGGAATAGTTGTGATGATGCCAGTCATTAGATTAGAAAATAATGGCCAGAAAGGAGTGATAATGTGTTTGGCAAGCAAAATGTTCAGCATATGCCTCTAGTATATCCACAGAAAGCATTCCTGCCCCAGCTTCACATAAAATTGGGATTAATGAAGACTTTTTCAAATTATAGACAGAAATAGAGATGGCTTTCAGTAACTCAGGGAGAAATTTGGAGATGAGAAAAGTAAGGCAAAAATGAAAGAAGGTATTTTTTGTGGGTCCTGAAATTCGTGAATTGTTGGCTGATGACTCATTTAAGGACAAACTAAATCCACTTGAACATGCATCCTGGGAAGCATTCTGTTTGCTTGTGGAGGATTTATGGGAAATTACAGAGTAGGCAACACTTCCGACTTGGTGGAAAACCTGTTGGAAACATACTGTCAGTTGGGAGCTCGAATGTCTCTTAAAATGCACTTTCTGCACACGCATCTTGACTTTTTTCTTTCCAATCTTGGAGATGTCAGTGAATGAGCATAGTGAAAGGTTTCACCAAGATACAAAGGTGATGCAAAACAGATATCAAGGCAAGTTTAACCCCAATATGATGGGGGATTACTGTTGGTTTCTTCAACACGAACGGACATTTCACACGCGAAAGTGCAAGAGCCTCAAGCACTTCTGATTTATTCAGTTGATGCTGCTAATGTGCAAGTTCTAAAATTGTTTTGATAAATAATCTGTGGACTCTTTTATCAATTTTTTAGCGTTCTGACATGTCTTAAATAGTGATTATAATGTATCTGTGGTTCACTTTTATTCTCAGCAATATTCTTATGTCTTATGTTACTAAATAAAAATGGGAACCATAAATATCATAAAAATCTGACGTGCTAGCTAACATCTGCCTTTAGATCTGAAATCAGCGACCCAAAATTACCTTAAAACACATAATGTTTTCCAAGAGGCAAACAAAAAGTTGGAATTTGTTGACCAGTGTAATATGTCCAGCTGACTGTTAGAAATCCAGCACCATTAACATAACATCAGCTCATAGCAGCAAAAAAAAAAAAAAAAAAGCCAAGAACATGAATTCAAGGCTAGAATTTTTTTCCTCAGTCTGGCCAAAATTTTTTTCAGTAACAAATAAGTTAAAAGGACATAACGGGGCTGCCAGTTGCTTTGATTCAAATTTGACCTGGATTTTGCTCGTGTTCTAGAAGTTTTCTCATTCAAATGTGCATCAATACTGCAGTGTTGTTTTGGCTTCAAGAGATAAAAGAACAACTCTCAATCTCAAGTGTCCAGGTTGAGATACCTGTGTAGGAAAACTTCTACTTCTGGGCTTATGGAAGTTTTGTGTTCACTCAGTGTTGCTCCTAAGGTCACCACGCCTAACACACCAGACACCAACAAGAAGGCATCAGCTGAAAGAGAACTGTGTGACCATAAACCCAAGCAATACAACAAGTGAGAATAGGAATTAATGGTTTTGTTTGTTTGTTTGTGTTGGGATTTAACAGCACATCAGCACGATAATGGCTATATTGTGCCCAACACGGTGGGTACAAAGTAAAATTCTGATGAAGGTATATATAGATAAAATGTAGCCCTGAACGGACAACGTATTTATGAATTATAAAAGGATATCAAAATGTGTATATAAATTTGGGTAACCAAATATTGTATAGCAAAACTAAAAAGATGGATGTAAGCAATTTTGCAGCGTACCATGGGGATTGTCGCATGCTTATCAAGGTATCTGTTACAAAATGATGTCAGAATTTGTCATACAGACCAACCTGGTGTAAAAAGTTCAGGATGGCCTGCGGATTCGTTTTGTTAAATAGTTCCTTCAGAGAGCGCCTCAAGAAGTGGGCTTCTTGAGCGTCTCTGAAGTCGGTGCAGTCGATTAGTGTGTGTGCGACTGTCAATTGACAGTGACAGGCCACACATTGTGGGAGCATTTCTCTTCTGAGATAAAAGTGTGAGTGAGGTGAGAGGTCCAAGGTCCAAGGTCTGATTGGACAGAGAAAAGTTTGTTTGCAGACTTTGATTCCATCACTGTCGCCATTGCAATTTGATGTATTCATTGATGATCGGCCTGAGATCCAGATGATGGACTCCCTCATCCAGGGGATCTAAAATCAGGCTGACCTTGGCAATGGAATCTGCTGCCTCATTTCCTGTAATAACCACATGACTCGGTACCCAGCAGAAAGCGAATCCACGCCGCCCCCTGCTGAATAGACTTTGAAGGCATTGCAGGAGGTGAGTTACTCTATCATCCCTAAAAGTGGGGTTATTTAGAGCCTCGAGTAGGGACAGCGAGTCTGAGAAGATCAGAAAATTGTTTTGTTTGGACCTACTTCTGGTATCTAAAGCCATACTGATGGAGGATTTTGGGTTGAGGCCACAGCATGTGTTATCCAGGACAGAATGAGCCGGTGCCAATGGCTCTGTTGTCCTTGAATCCATCTGTGAACAAATGCTCAGAGTCAGGGTGATCAGAGATCAACCCTACAAGCATCTATTCAAAGACCTCCTTGGGGGTGTCTCATTTAGTTCCCACTGCTAGATCAAAAACTACTCATGGTCTTTGGATCCACCACGACGGGACGCTTGGAAATGGGTTAAATCTCCCCTCATCCCGTCTGATCCCAGCCTTCGCTAGAAAAGACTGAAAGCAAACGCCAAAGGTGGGAGCGACACTGGGAGATCTCTCAAACATGTCCACGAAGCTGGATTCAAAGACATGTTTGTAGGCTGGGGTTTCTGGGTGTGATAAAATTTTGACTCCGTACTGTCTCTTCTGTCTCAGAGAGAGGATTTGTTGGCCGCAACTTATACTCTCCACTGCGATATGCCCCCAGGGATAGTCTAAGGCTTTGATGGTGGACAGTGTCAAGTTTTTGGAGATAGCATTGCTTGGCTGAGCCGTAGACAATACTACCAATATACCGTAATCTAGTTTTGTGTGGACAAGGGAACGGTACAGGCGCAGCATGGAATCTGTATCAGCACCCCATGCCGCACCTGATACTGCCTTAAGTATGTTCACTGCTTTCGAGGAAGTAGTTTTCAGGTGATTGATATGAGCAATGAAGGTCAGTTTTCGAAAATATCACACCCTGAAATGTGGCCTCATCCTTGACAGGGATCTGATGTTTCTCGGCGAGAAACAGATCCGGATCCCTGCAATGCAGTCTTTTTCTGCAAAAATGAATGCAAAGCTTGAAGCCGTTGCTATCCGCCCATCCTTGGATGGTGCCCAAGGTTGCCTTAAGCTTTCTCTCAATAGTAGGTATCCCCTGGGCCCTATAGCAGATGAGGAAGTCCTCTACATACAGGGAGCAATTGGTTCCCTGAGCCAGCTGATCTGCGATGAAGTTGATTTTGATGTGAAACTGTGTGGGCGAGAGGATGCTCCCCTGCGGAACTCCCTCTTCCTGTTGAAAAGAATCAGAAAGAGTAAAACTGAGGCGGACACTGAAGTGCCGCCCGCTAAGGAAGTTCTGAATGAAAATGGGAAGATTACCTTGAAAGCCCAGCCCATGCAAATCCCTCAAAATACCGAATTTCCATGTGGTGTTGAAGGCCTTCTCCAAACCAAAGAAAATCGCCACCACATGTTGCTGGTGTACAAAGGCTTCTCAGACAAAAGTTTCCAGGTGGACAAGATTGTCTGTCATGGAGCACTTTGCCCGGAAGCCGCACTGAAAGGCCAAAAGACACTCTTTGTCCTCTAAGACCCAGTTCAAACGGCTGGTCACCAACAGCTCCATCAGCTTACACAGACAACCAGTAAGGGCGATGGGGCGGAAATTGGAGGGATTCATGTGGTCTTTCCCAGGCTTGGGAATAGGCACTACGATGGCCAGCTGCCAAGGTGAAGGGAACATGCCTGTGGACCACAGCTGGTTGAACAGTGTCAGAAGACAGATCAGAGATTTTGGTGGCAGATGCTTGAGGATCTGATTGTGAATTTAATGTGCACTCCGGAGGCCAGACTGCAGCTCATCCATGGAGAAATGGTCATTGTAAGAGAAAGAGAAAGGGGCCTTGTATTTCTGAAAGCAATAGAGTAATGCTGGTTGGAGGAGTTTGACGTAAACACAGCACTAAGCTCATTGGCGACATCCTTCTCCTCTTCGGCAAGGGAGCCATCACTCCTCACAATGTGCTGGAATCCAGGGGATTGAGTGGTACCTTTGAATTTTTTGATCACCTGCCAGATTTTTCCCAGAGGAGTCTGATTGTTAATCCTGGAGATGTAGTTTCTCCAAGAGTTTCTTTTGCTCCCCCTGATCATCGTCAGGCTTTAGCCCTGGCAATTCTGAACCGCTGAAGGTTTTGTGCAGTCGGGTCTTTCTGAAAGGCGCGAAAGGTCGTTTTGCTGGCTTGTATGACGTTTGTCTTGGACCCTTCCATTGCAGACTCGGGGGTTAGCTGGGTGGAGCAGAGCGCTGTAAACTGTGCCCAGTCAGCCCAGGCAAAGTTCCAGCGTCAGAGTGGCTGTTACTGAGAGATCCGGAACCAAGCAGATCGAAAAGTGGTCCGATCCGTGCAGGCTATCCATAACCAACTATGAGTAGTCTGCGGAGAGGGAAGGGTGACACAGAGAAAGGTAGAGAGTGGAGAGTGGTCCAGTCGCCAGATACATGTACGTCAGGACAGGATCATTGAAGAGGTAGAGATCAGAGTCGCGTATCAGTCTCTTGATCTCTTTACCTTTGGTGTGGTGAAGGAGCTGCCCCAGAGGAAATTGTGGACATTGAAATCCTCGAGCACACGACTGTTTCTTAGCCAGAACTTAGTTTTGCCCGAGTCATCCCAGATAGAGGTGTCAGGTTACGCCATTTACCTGGCGTGCGTCAGACCATACCTGGTGTGCATCAGACCATAACTAACTGCTGTCCAGACCAATTTTAGTTGTTGAAATTATCATTTTTGCTTAACTTTACGCCCTCATATCTTGGAAACTACCAAACATAGAAAACTCAACAAACACTTATATTAAAATTTAACATTTACTGCTGTATGCTGGACATAAATCATAACCACCAATGCATTGCCAATATCTCATTCCTCCTGCGTAACAAATCAACAATTTCAAGACATTAAAAGAACCATTAGTGTTAATTATGAAGAGATAATTAATTATCAGGAAATGAGACAGTAACAATATCAACACAGAACAAAATATTATCTTCCACAATTATATTGGTGCAAATTTCATTGTATCTACCTCAATCACAAGGCCACAGAAGGCCTTTGAAAACTGCTATCTCTTTCCGAAAATGCGGTAATGTATGTAATGAGTGTAGAACTTTAATCTTAAAAAATGTTTTGACTTCCGCATTCATTTATTAAACTGATATATTTGAGGAACAGCAGTTATAGCATGAATATAATCTGTATGAAAAGTAATATTGACATATTGAGGTACAAGCACATGATATACGGCTTTATCCAAATAACATATAGTAAATAATAATAATAATAAAGGGCATTTATATAGCACGCCAATGAATATCATTTTTTGAGACATTTCACCTCAGCGATTTGTTGAATGTTAGCTGACTCCTCTGCACCACCCAAACTGAATTCTCTTATTTCTTTTAATTGTTCAACTCTTGACCTGAGTGTATCTGGTCCTGTCGACCCTGATTCTTTTCTTGGATTTACCATTCTTTTATAAGTTACAGGCTGCCCCCTAGTGGGTGAATTCAAATTTCTTTGTCTTCTGATTTAGTAGTAATTTATTTTGGCAAGAAATGCACATGCCTTTACTTGATCTTGAGTCACCACATCAGGGTCAGATTAATTACAGAGAGAAGGAATAGAGGTGTTTGATTGGTGATGTTGCTATGCTTTGCATTTCAAGATGTCGACATAATTTTGGGGAGCTGCTCTTATGAGGTGAGCTAGGTGATGATGTTTAGGTATTGATGAGGGATGAATGCTGGCAACAATGACAGATTACAGTCTGACTCTGGCTGAGAAAAAGACATATTTGATGCCAAATTCTTGGAGTCAGGGAGAGACGGAGGGAGAGGAACTCAGCACATATCCTCAACAAATGAATAAGTATGTGACACTGGGAATGGTGAAAAATACCGCTGATGAGAGGGAGGAAATGTAGGAAACAATGGAAATGCAGGGGCAGAAAGATAATCCTTGAGAAAATCTGGTCTGGCTTCTTGCCTGGACAGATGAGAAGGAATGATGAGGCTGTGAGGTGGGAAGATAAAAACTGCATGTCTCCAGCTCACTGGAAGCAAAGGATTGATCGAGTGCAGTTGAAGAACTGGGCTCACTTGTGATGAATGCCTGCGGATTACTGTCATGATAAGATGATGATGTAGAAATATCTGAAGGACTAGTGACATCAGATGTAGATTGATCAGGTACATTTGCTTGCCTCTTTCGTTTTGAAGAACGATGTAAAGTGAGGACTTTTGCTGCAAGGGAGCACAGCAAACATTCGCTAGGAATTTTGCTACCTTCATACATACACCCTACTGGACTGGTGTTAACAGCTCTCCATTTTGCAGTGTCCAGCATGGTAGAGCTAATTACTGATGCACGAAATTTGAGGATAAGTTTATAATAACGATGACAAATCTTAGTTGGGAACTGCTCCTTTGTATCGTTTGAGAGTCAAGAGCAAAATATCTTCTTAACTCATCCTTAAATTTCATACATTCCTGGATAAGTTGTTTTTTATTTTGTCTGCAGGCGTTATTTCGACATACTCAACACAATTTGTGTAGCACGTTATGGTGGAAATCTTTGTTGTGCTCAGCAGGCTGAGCCATGTTGAAATACTATCTGAAAGAAAAGTTGCCAGAGCAATATATTTTCTCTGCTAGTTGATTGTAAAATCTTTGTTAGCCTGCACTGAAGAGTACACTTTTACCTGGAAGATAAGTTCTTACTTACTTCATCTACTGATATATATATACAGTGCATATATGTATATTTATATCTGCATGGAAATATTTTAAGCAAAGTATTATATTGGCATAAAAAGGAAAAAGAAATCTGTTAAAAACATGAAAGTAAGTAAAAGAGCTGGTGACAGATCAACAGAAAGATGCTGTAAGAAATAGGAGACCGATACATTAATATACATAGTATGTTGGAAAAATATTCTCCCAAGTTCACCTTTGAGGTAGATACAAATATATTTGCACATCATGTTGACTAAATAGCATATGCAAAATATGACAGTTTTAGATTTCTTGTGTTTGTTGTGGAAGTCATTTAATTAATTACATTAATAAAAGATTTCTTCAGTAACATTTCAAATTAGATGCACCTTTTTTAGATTAAATAAAACAAATACTTTTCCTAATATATATGTGACAAAAATTAGATCCACTGAGAGGGAAGAGACTGATCTGTCTTTTCAGAAGAAAGTCAGATTTATAATTTATAAACAGATCACGGAATAAGATTTTAGGACTTAAATAGGATACTAATTTTGTGTTTTACGTAAGAGAGAAGACTGTTAAATCATAAGGCTTGACACTCTCGCCCAGATTAATGGTCCTCGCTGGAGTAATCTGATACCGATCTCCAGGCCCACTGTGCCCCAACTAAATTCTGGCTGGGAACTGACTTTAGTAGCTGTGAGCAGAACGAATGGGACAGGAAGCTGCCACAAAAGGAGAGTCAAATCAGTGGCAGTTACCGTTTCTGAAGAAGGCAGATAGATGGAGCAGATGGTGATGGGTCTGTGAGCAGTCAGGGTATAGGTATAGTCTCGTATCTCTTGGCCGATAACTTAGTTTCTTGCAGGCAGACCGCAACAGGTTGATGATAGGTCACCAGCTGTTGCATCTCTGGCAAGTTGGCCCTGAGGCCTCTGCAATTCCACTGGATGAGGCAATTCTGTGTTCCAGCCATAATGTTTTATTTTGAATTTCTCTTGGAAGTCGGTGTCGCTTCCACCTTCTTGGTATGTTTGGACAATGACTTCTCTTTCCCTGCCACCCCGCTGGGTGGCAAGGAAAGGGAATATCCTTTTCCTTGGGTGAGGAATGGGGAGTCGATGAAGGAGGAGAGGCTGGGAGAGCGGTTTGTTCTGGAGAGTGATGGAAAGAGAGGGTGGCAGAGAGAGGGGCCAAGGGAACTAGAAGGGGTGGAAGGGAGGGAGAGGAGAGGGGGAATGGAAGGCGTGTTTCCATGCCCTCCATACTGAAAGAGAAATTTGCCAGGGCGGCAAACCTGTTTGAGGTTTTCACCCCAGCACCAGAGGCCCTCACCTGTGACGAGGGTCTCTGGGAACCCTTTGATTTTTCAGTGGGTGCCCTCCTGCAAGAGCCCCCACTGGAAACCTTCATCATGTTTATGCTTGATGGTCCAGGAGCGTTGGTGCTGATGGTCCTGGTGCTCTTTTTCACAACTTGACCAAAAGTTTTGTTGGACTTCGTCACTGATGATCTAGAGCATACTGCCTCACACACAGCGGTAAACGTGCTGCCATGAGTGGCTCTGTGGCGCTGAATGGCCTTTTCCTCTTGCCATCTTAGGCAGCTTTTGTCGAACGCCATGTGTTCGCTTTGGCAATTGGGACACTTGGGAACTGCGGTACAATCCGAATCAGAATGTCCCCCTTTTCCACAGCAAGCACAGATGGCGGCATGCCTGTGGTGTGTCTGAGTGTAGCCAAATCACTGAAATTTAAAGCATCACATGGGATTTGGGACGTAAGGGTCCATCTTCAGTTGAAGGTATCCCGCCTTGATGCTTGCTGGTGGTGTTGGTGTGTTGAATGTCAGGTTAATGGTGCTGGTAGTGATTCTCTGACCTCCACAGTGGATGCTGACACACCAGGCGTCAGTAACTCCTGCAATGCCCTCAACTATTTCTTTTTCAGGGCGGCCATCTAGGTCACGGCTTCTAATGACGCCTCTGGAGCTGTTCAGGCTCTTGTGAGGTGTCACACTCATGGGCACATCTAAAAAGGTTCTGGCTTTTAACAGTGCCTCTGAATGGCAGTGTTCCTTGCTTTCAACCAGCAGGTCACCAGACTGCAGTTTGAAGATGTATTGCTCTCCACCACTGATCGCGCATATGTGTTTGTAGATTTGAAAAACGTTAAAAAGTTTTTCAGTGATCTGTCTGTTCGTTCCCTGAGAAGCACCAAGAAGCGCTTTAAATTGTTTCGATCGTTTCCGGAGAAGGATGGAGAGAGTATGGCCCAATCCAGTCTCCATATTTTATTTGCCAGACTGGACAGCACATCCGCGCCGTCCAGTCGGGACTTTTCATGAAGGTCAGGGATTGGGGTGGGAGGAGTTTTCTTTGAAGTTTCCATATATATGATTTTTTCTTGGCTTCATCACCAGAGTGCCCCATCCGCCAAGGAGTCCAACAAGGGGACACATAATGCTCAGATATCCAGAGCTGAGTGCCAGGGCTACTCCAGGATATACTCCTGCAGGATTGACCCTAAGGTCCACTCCACTAAGGAAGACAGAACCCGACCGATTGGATGAATTTGGACCTTATTCACCTGCCCATCTCAGAGGAAGGCCGGGCCAAAGCAGTGTGTTGATGGGGGTGCAGTCCACAGACTGGGCCACCTCAACTACCAGGATCCCATTCTCCCCCCTTCCCCATGGTCAACAGGGTGCCTACGTAATCATAGGAGAGACGGTCAGACCTATGTTTTCACTGGATCGGGTACTGATGGCGGTCGTGAAGGAAGAAAAGAGGAAAGAAAGCGGGACAGAAGGAGAGAGAGAAGAGATGTCTCCCCTGGAATGTCGAGGACAGCACTCTACGGGAAACACCCCACCAATGGCGGGCTTACACCATCTGCAGGTGGGAGCAGAGAACCCACTTATAAACACTGGACCCCCATGGGGGAGGAGTTAATGGACAGGGCTGAATATGATCATATTCCATATGCTCAATCAGAGAAGCTGTGCCAATGCACTTATTCTCACCCAACCGCTATTGCAGCTTTCACTATATCCTTCTGCAATCTGTCATTACTTGTTTTTCACTGTTCTATCATATTAGATCAGAAAGGAACAAGCAATCTATAAGGCACTCAGAGATAGTTTATCACTAACCATTCTATTAGCCTTATGAATGATATACTTGATTTTCATCAGATGAAAGCCAAACATTGAAAATTGTTTGAATGCTGAAAGTGTGATAGAGCATTAAATCCAAATAAATTACAATATTATCTCTCCAGAATTAAATTGTCCTAACTGCAAAACTTTCACGCTGTATTTAGGACATTTAATTTTGAGGTGACGACATGTCTAGATACTGATGAAATTACCTACTTAAAAGATCTGTAAATAAGAGCCGTACAAATTCAGACTAACCTTGCCATTGCTTCTGTAAGTGTGATGGTACCATTCCCATCATTCCTAGCATAAGATGATCCAGAGATCATTTATAGTGGTGAATTTAATGGCAATGCATACACAAGAGACCAGTTACAGAAGACAAGATGCGGCGATTATGAACCTAATAATATAGCAAACTCTGTCTGCAAACTCTACCTATATAAAACACTAAGTAAGCCATGGAGAGGGTGATGGCAATTTCTGTCAGGCTGTCATTGAAGGTCCACTGCAGCCAGAAGATGGCCACTTTGGCCATGAAATAGCCTAAGACTGGACCACCCACAGAGATCCATACGAAGTAAATGATAGCATCTTCCCCTGTCACATAAAAGACAAAAAAAAAAAACAATGATGGAGTCACCAAAGACAAACTGATTTTGGGTTTAATTTTAATCAGATATAATTGAAGTTTTATGAAATGCAATACAAATCTCGCTCAACGTCTGTGACTTCTCATTCAGTATCATACTGTCTGGTTTATAATCTTACAATAATCTGTAACACATAATTTTTGTTCTGATATTGTGTTCATTTATCAGTTTAGAGAACAAATCTCACATGGAATGCCCTAAAAGTATATTTCTATCTGTATGAAACATACGAGATGCGACACTATGAAATCAGGCTCTCGTCAAATTTTGAGCATATGGAGTTATTGGTACCAAAGTTAAGCTTATCCATTTCCTCTTCTGTGTGTGAAAAAATTTTTGTTCGATCTTAAGCAGAAGTCAAGCTATCGGCAATTAAAGACGATGGGGGTGACCTGTTGCTGCAGCTTAATTTAGTGAGAAAATGGCCAATCATTTTTGTAAATCTTTATTAATCTTTGTTAGCCCATGCTGCTAAACTGCAATTTTGGGGCCTTTACTCAAGCTATTTCAGCAAATTTAACTCCGAAATGCATTGTTAGATTGATATAGAAGGGTTCTGTAAAGAAAAAAAAAATTACATTAAAAATTTGTTCACTGTTGAAAAACACGTGATTTCTCCGGTCGCCTCAGTTTGACGAGCGCCTGATTTCATCATGTCGTGTCTCATATAGTCAGCCTATCAATTTATACTTTAAATATCAAGACATGATCTGAAGCCTTGGAAGAGATTGTTGGAAATTCAGGAAGTCGTGTAATGAAATGATACTTTAATCAGCTAACCAAACAAAACTGGTTTACACTATTCATTACTATATCCTGTGGTGCAACAATGACAGATAATGGCAAAACTTGGAAGAAGTGCAGTGAAAGGAAAAATGGCACCTGAGAGTTGTGGATTCTCTACAAGTTTGGAAAATATTTCGAAGAAGACCATAGCTGTCCCATCATTCAACATAGATTCTCCCTCGATCAACAAGGCAAGTCTTTTGCTAGTCCCTGCCAGGATATACAAAAAAATACATTTTATTCACTCAAGAGAATAGCAATGAAAAGCGATAACATTTGTATAAAAACAAGAAAAACAATTCAGAAATTACAAATACTCTAGCAGCAGCGATTAGTACAAGTTTTACACAGCCACAGTCTCTTGAAAGTTAAGTTCACATGAGACAATAATGACAATGAAACTGTGTAGGTGTCAGAGCTAACAATTTTATTGAGGACAAACACAATAAAAGTGCACAAATTATTCATATCATTTAATTTTCAGTCCTCTGTTGTGGTATAAATATTTCTGAACAAATTAAGTCTTGAGCTTTTCCTTTATCCCATTACTTTCTTTCCATCATTCATATTTTCTACATGTGTAAGTTTGTCCATTGGTGGAATACATATTCTGAATATAAGACAAGATCTCACTGGATCAAAATATCATCATTGATAATTTTAAGCAACAAATGGGCTCTTCTTTTTATATCTTACCTCAGACTTAAGTCATGTACTGATGATGTCTGTACTTAAAGAGAAGTGCTTGATCCCCTTGAAAAGCTATTAATTTTAATATAGAGCAGTGTAACTACTGCAAAAAGTATAAAAACAGCTATAGTTCAACCCTATCTTACCCAGTTCTTTCATAATGGCCACTACAGCAACAGGATCAGTAGCTGACAAAATGGAGCCAAACAAGAAGGCAATGACCCAAGTCCATTCTTCATACTTGAAAAGATACATAGACATGACTGCCACCATCCCAATCATCACCACTATAGTAGGAAGAAGAAATCAAAATGATCCAATATGTTTAGTTATCTGTGACTACTGTGTCAAATTGGGTGTTCTAACCAACAAGTCAATTCAATGAATGAAAATATTTAACTTTGAAAATAATGTTCCGAGATGAAGTCGAGGAAAAAATCAATGAAATACAAATTCTTCTGAGATTTTTCATGGTAAAGACATAGTCTGAAACTGTTTTCAAAGGGACTTAATTAAACACATTTTTGTGCCACCTGAGGACACATAGCATGTTGAGATAACTCTTTAGCATAAGAAGACTGGTATAAACTGGTTTAATATTATCTGACAACTAGATATTATTGTCATTATGAGCACCATCTACTATGCATCACTTGACTATTAGAGACATATTGGATGAAAAACTGCAGATGCAAATTCTTTTGTGCTTCAGTGCTTCCACTTTGAAATCATTTTTATGCTCCCATCACTTATGTTTGCTCTATCATACATATTTTACAAATACAAATATGAATAGTTTATTTGTCCATATGGAAATACATTTTGACCAGTGCAGAAAACAACTGAAACAAAAAATATATGAAAAATACATAGCACAAAGATACATTAACAATTTCCATATGCATACATATATAACTCAGTACTTACATATCCATACACACATATCACACACACACAGACACAGGCACACATCATACACACCCATGTGCATACATACATACATACATACATACATACATACAAACATACATACATACATACATACATACATACATACATACATAC
>JBCEWB010678214.1:0-17372 GCA_039654565.1 Peronia peronii | reverse complement strand
GGACGATTAATGGCCTTGCAGCACGAAACCGCAGCCCGAACTAAAAGTCACAATTTCGGGGGTTTTGTGACGCCGTGTGGCAGCAACGATGCAGAGGCTGCCGGTTTGATGTGAAAAAGGGGGCTTTTCAATGTTTTCCATAACACTTGGCTAATACGCTAGGAATGACAAATGTCCAAATAACCGAGCATGCTATGCAGGTTGAACATGCAAATCCGAGCGTGTTATCAAAAATAAATTAGCATGTTCAAAAAAAGGTTGAAACTGGACTGTTATAGTAAATACCCATCCTGTAGAAGTTGCTTGTAACACAATCTCCTGTTTAACACACAGCGGATATGCAGCTGATGTTGAGAGACTTCAAATTTTGGGTCTTTCACAGCACAGTAGCTTTGGTCAGGACTAAGACTTTTAGTAAGTGACTGTTCATCAACTTGCATCTTTTCATGGAACTTCCTCCTCCCATCAATGTTGATATCACACAGACTCGTCACACAGACTATTTCCATTACAGATTTGTTTCTAACCTAAGCTAATGTAACTGCCTGGATCAAACCTCATGGCATGGGGGTGTATTTACATTCATCTTTTATAGAATCCTGGTGCAAACTATCATCCCTCTCACCATATGGATTATTCTTAGTAGATCAGACAGCTAACGTCGAAGGGGGAGCTGTGACTACAAAGGAATATGAGCTGTCAGATGCACTAATTCAAGACAACATCATCCAAATCTTTCGTTCTTTAAATTTCCTCAATATCATGACCAGTAATTAACATTCATTGTGATAATTACTTTACTAAACCTAGTCTAGTCTAGATCTCTACTTGTGAACAGCATTGTTGACCCACTGGGGTCTCGTTCATGCCTTTAGCAGCCTTGACACAATGCGTCAAGACCGAAATCTCGGCTAGATGATTGTTTTTTTTTTTTTTACACTATCCCCTTACTGTTAACTCTAGGAATTGGGGCATGATAAAGGGTAGGGCGAAGGAAGAAAAGACAACTTTACAACTGTCCCTCAAAGAATTCACTGTCTCAGAAGTCCCCGTTCACTTTTCTAATTCTACCTCTAAAGAGAGAGCAAACATCGGGGAGGAGAGTTAAGAAATAGGCCTAATATCATTTTTGTTAAACCTAGCAGGTTTTTACTATGTCATAGATCCACATAATGCTCCCAACCACAGTTTACCAGCCAGATCCAAATGCCGGACATTCACAGAGTTAGTTCATTGTACAATGAAAGCAGTTTTCGGAAGAGTGAATGTTTGCCTTTTTTTTTTTACTGGTAATATATAATATGAATCTATATTATATTTACACTTCCTATTTTTTTCTGAGGAAAAGTTCTTTTCGTTTTACACAAGGAAGAACTCTTCCTCTTGTAGGTGTCAGATATGATTGATAAATTCACGGCGGAAAGATCTCATTGATTCCAAGAAAACACAAATGCAACTCTGTTGTTTTATATTCCATGCATTTTGAAAGCAATCAATTTTGCAATTCAGAAACTCAAATATACTTAAACCACCCCTGCTCTCAGATTCGTAACCTCATGCTGCACATAACAAGTTACTAATTTGTTGTCAGTGTTCTAGATCTGTAAAATCAGTGAGTTAATTAAATATATCGCACACACAAATTGCTAAAAATGTGAGAGAGAGAATGACTAATGAGGCACTATTTTATTTATTTTATTACAGGATTTTTCCTTTTATACAGAAATTGCGCTATGGCTCCCGAACTTTGCGTTTATCTTAAATTCAAGCCCTCAATCAACTGGATTGCTAGCCCTAATAAGGACTGCATTGAAACAAAAGTAATGTAAAGAAAAGTAGAGGTAGAATGGTGTTAGTCTTAGCTCTGAAAAGAACTGTTGATGAGTAAGTTTTTTTTTTAGACTGTTAATAGTCCTAAAAAGGGCAGTTGAGTAACTTTTACCCCTGAAAAGGGGGCAAAGGGCTATTAACAAAGTTCCAACTCTGAAAACAGTTTCATTAGGATGCCATCACATAGCCTGTGAGGGTGTCTATATTTTCGCGAGTCAAGCGGAAGCGAAAAAAAAAAATTAGCACGATGTAGAATCTGGCCTATCCCATCACGATGTGAGAAAACATCATAACACCAGCACAGTGCCCTGTTATTATTATAGCGTAACCTACACACTTCGTAATAGATGTGTAGCACATTTACAAGTTATACCTGTACTGTAGGCTCTCCTAGATGCTTGAATATCAATCGATTGCTCGGCAACACTGGCCCTGGTACGCTGCTTATTCCCCCCTCCGTGAACACATGGCCTATTTATGCTGCGCACGGGGCACAGTACATGTAACATTGTCTAACCCCTCTCGCCCCATCTGCGGCGGTGTCTCCTTTGTTTTCAAACTGCCGGCATCTGCGTTGGTGGAAACCACGTGGAGATGACAATAGCCGATTTCTACCTTTGTGGCGGTGCTGACCGATTCGATTTAAAGGAAACTCACAGCAATGGTTTCAAGTTATGTGAGAGGCATTTAACTGGCGCGAAGAGGAAAAAAAATCTATTGTCTTGTTTTTATTTGATTTATCAGAAATTCGTTTAATCAGAGTTCAGTTTGGGCACTACCTTCTCACTGTGGTCCCTCTGGCGACCCCGCACATATCGATTACTGTAAAATGAACTAGTGCCTCTATCCATACTGTGATTATTACCTTGGTGGTATGTGCAGCTGAGGGTTACTGCAGGTTTGGGCCAGGGATTGGTCTAGTTCATTATACATTTGATATGTGCCAAGTTGCCGTAGAGACCGCAGTGAGACGGTAGTGCCTCAGTCTGAGTGGACTCGATTGTAACAGTTTGGAAAGATTACCTAGATCTACTAAACTACTAAAGCCTACTTTCCAAACAGTTCATCACTATCACTATGCCACTACGCAGATCTAGATCTAGGCTGTACGTACCTTTCCTTTGGTAGGTGGTTCTTGAATATAAATGTTGCTCATTTTAGCAGTTATTGAAAACACTGCCTGGAGCTTCAAATAATGACTGGAGTTCCAAGTTGGTATACCTAACTCAAGTAGCTCTAGGCCTAGCTGACTCTCTCTGCTTGGTCATAAAGCTCGCCACAATAAATTACTTCGAAATTTTTTATGTGCGAGGAATTTTTAAAAATCGTGTGGTGTTCCTTATCTAAAGAAACAAAGCTTTTATATTGCTACTCTTACTGCCTTTGTCGAAGTTGAGTCTCCCGCTCAAACTGCATTAGAGAATAATCATCACAAATCCTTTGATTTGAGTTAACTCTGTTAAAAAATACAGAAATTGTAGTATTGAAGTGCCGCATTGAACTTCAAAAGTGCGAATGGTCTTTTCGACGTGCAATATGTCTTCTATCTCATTCTTCACTGCTAGCGTTTGAAGAACGTCGCATGTGTCTTGTTTATGACCAAGGCCTTCTCGACAGTTCGCGGCCAAGTATGAGGGAAGCAATGGAAATGTGCTGTAGCGAACCGAGATAACCACCCAGGAGGTCGAAAGGCGTATAGAGAACGTAACGTTCTGTAACAAAAATCGGTGTCCTATCAGGTGAACCCAAATTGTGTTCGCGATATGGAATTTCAAGGTATGTTTTGATGTAGATCTAGATCGTTCTAGATCTAGATCTAGGCCTATATAGTCAAGTAGTGACATCGATCAGACAATGACAATGATAGCTTTTAGATCTGTTTGTTATGGATTTGATCAAGATCTAGCCCCTAGCTTATTCCATAAGTAACGAAGTTTACTGTTGTTGCATTCATTTGCTACGTAATTTTTTTCCCCACCATTGGGTCCAGAGCGAAATTCATAATAGGAAGGTTGATGCATATCGCGAGCTCAGTGCTATCTTGTTCTATCTCCATTTTTTACCAAATGAGAGATATTGATACCGTTGATAATACGGGCAATAAATCTTTGCCTGAAAGTCACTTTTATTATGATTCATCACCCCATTTCTTTGTTTGACAGAATCACCTAGTTCTGTGTCTAAGTAATTTTACATATTTAGTGCTTTCTTGGACTACGTCCAAACCATCCAGTAAGACTACAGCTTTAAAAAATCTGATCAGGTCTCATGAATTCAGTGCTATCTTGTTCTATGTGTCCAGCCAATCGTATTTTGACGTTTCGCTCTCCGCGTGAAGTTCAGAATGGCGGATGGTGCAAGCGGTGAAAGCAGATTGGACACACATGACTATTGACTACCCTTAACTTAGCATGTCCAGTTAGTCTCTCCTCAGTATATTCGGACACAGAGGCTATTTTTAGATCACGACTACCTCTGATGGCGCACAAACCAGCTCAGTCCGGTGGTCATTATTTGAGCTCAGTCATGGTGAAAAGACGTGTTTTCGCCATCTTCAAAGAATTTGGATCTGAGTTACATTTATACAGCACTGAAATCACTTAGATAATTTAGATCTAGATCTAAAAATGGCAGCACTTATTGAGGTTCATTGCACCTAAACAATAAAATCCTTTATTTTTTTTACATGGATGATCTTGGGTCCAGAGTAGTGTAATTTGACATGATGTGGTTATCAAGTAACGCAAAAACCTTCCTTATCCACTGAAAAACTGATCCTCCAGGCCTTTAGGTACAAAGCTTATATATGTAATTTTTTTTTTTTTTTTAAAGGGGTTTGGGGGGGGGGGGGGCATTTCAGTGTTCTGTGGGCTGGTTTCAACTTTTATTTTCGAAAATCTATTTTAGAAGAAAACAAAAATTTTACAAAAAAAAAAAATCATGCCTATGTCATATGGCACACCAAACATTTTCAGTGCAATGAATGCAGTTTATCATAGAATTAAAATCCCCATGGATGAATGCTTAAAAAATGAAAATAAGAATATCAATATAACTTATTCCACAATATTATTTAAACACAACATATTCATCAAACCTTGTCCAAGAAAATGGGTAATAAGTATGTATTCCAATTAAGATTGCAAGACAGGATGCTGCATTTTTTTTTTTTTTCATGTGAATAAATAAAACGTTTCGAGTTTTAGTTCTTTACATGTAAGTGAATTATTTTTTTTAAACTCTAGTACCGCATATCCCATATCCAACGAGCTCACTCAGTGACACATAAGATCCAGCAATTCTAACAAGATAAATACATATGTATAATTATGTATAAAAATCACCATTTATTTCCCTTTCTTAGTCTTATAACTGAATGCAAAAGTACGCAGCCGCATTTCCAATGAGATCTAAAACTACATGTAATAAGTCTGCAGACTGACTGACAGAAACAAATGCTATATCTCTTTAATGCTTCTACATATAATTCTAAAGAGCTGTAATCTTTTTTTACAGGAGCCACTCAATGATATTTTGCCTTTGTGTAAGGAAAAAACTTGGAATGTTACTTCAGCTACACTGTACATGAATTCATAATCTGGGTACAATGCATCTGAGTAATCAAATGGTAACTCCTAAACATGTAGCCTGTGATTAACTACAAAACTGTATTGTTGCAAACAAAGGCCCATTGCAAACAAAGGCCCGCTGAAAACATCAAAGCTACTCTAAGATTCTTTTTACTCCTCACCGAGAGATGTGACCACCGATGAGGGGTCAATAATGCATTGCCTGGGATTGTATCATGATGGTCCAGATAGTCTCTGTGTGTGTGTGTGTGGTGGAAAAAAATATTGTGAGTTATTTCCATTTGATACGAGCAGTATGATGAAATGGTTAAATACGTATCTCATTTTTTTTACATTTGGATTTTTAAAAAAATTGTTATTATTATTATTATTTGTCGCTTTTGAAAATTACCGAAAATTGACCTTTGAAATGATATATGGATTTTTTATTTTTTAAAAATTTTATACCACTTCACAACTTGGGGGTAAAAGTAAAATACATGTATACAGCATTGCCTCAAACTGTTTTCAACTATTAATACTAAATTTTCTGGCTCCTTCACATTCCTGCTATTCCCACAAGTCTGCATTAGTTCAACATCAATGGGCCTCTCAGTGTTCAAAAACAAAAAACTTTAAAAACGTTCATATACAGCTGTATCATAACAGTTCTACAAATAGCAGAGTGACAAAAGGAGGGTTGCAGTTGCACTATGTGTAGGTTGTGAAACACTGTAATGTGCACCACTCGTTGTGATCCAGATAGGAAGGCATTCATTTACTTAAACCAAAAGCTATTTAGCCATAAAATACTGTGAAAAAGATATCATATCAATTCAGCAAAAACAAACAAACAAGAGAGAGAGAGAAAAGAACAGTCTCCCATGCTACTTGAAAGTTAAAGGGATGGAGATATTCTCAAAAAATGGTCAAAGATGTCTTGAAAAATGATTTAAAAAGTTTTCTACAACAGAACTTTAAAATACATGTACATGTAGATCTAGATCTACCGCTTGAATTTTATCACATACACATGTACGGTATCTAATACATGTAATGCAGTAAAAATAGATCTAATAAATGACCCACACATCCCCGCATGATAAGCGTCGGTAGGCTAACGTTTGAAAATGCAAGGTTCGTCTTGTCAAACATCATAGATCTAGATCTGCTTTAGGCCTACATGATTTCTGACAACAAGTAGATCTAGATCTAATGAATAGCGTTGTATTTCTATTACTATTTTGCCTGTCTGAATATAACAAGTGTAATAGTCAGACACGTGTCCCAATAACTCCAATCCACTATTCGGACACATGTCCCTAAATTCCAATCCAAATATTGGGACACGTGTCCAAATATCGCCAGCCATGTGTATCCATGTGTACAACATCCTATTGTATCCATCTTTCATAATGTGCAGGAGGCTCTGCAGCCTATGGATTCTCCCGGAACAGACACCTCCAAGGTCACATCCTTGTATATGTGAGCCAATATATGCTAATAGACTTAAATTAGCCTTTGGAATCATGCCTCCATTCTGACACATCAAGTAGCCAGAGGTTGTCTCCAACAAACAACTGTGGGACAGGTCCTAAGACAAGTCCCCTTTGAAATTGAGAGAGAAATGGAACTGGGGTTGAATAAGCTATAAACTACGAAAGCCTGTATCACTAGACAGGCTCCAGACTGGAATCCATTAGGAAAACAGAAAGTGGGTCAACCAAAACAGACTTGGCGTAGGAGTACTGCGCTGAGGTGAAGGCTGCGGGAATGGTGTGGGCCGAGCTGGAGGAATGTTGTCATGGCCCTTTGTTCTCAAAGGAATTAAGAGGCATAAATAACAAAACAATCATGTCTCAAGATAATTGGAAGCAGTAATCAGTATGTGCCATTGTCCACTTCCAGGTTGGAATATATACACAGTTAAATGAGACATTTACTGAATCAAACATTTAAAAATCTGAATGTGCTGACAGCAGTGAAAGTGACCAGTACTGAGATACTGAAAAAATTATGTGAAAAAACATGCCCTTCATAATTACAACATAACTAGAACACTTACTTCACATCATTTATCAGCCTGTCGGACTTCAGAGGAGACAGGCCACAGAGCAAAGGCCATTATTCAGCTTGATATTTTTTTTTAGACACACATGATTCCAGGAATAACTTCTTCTAACACCATTGTTCAGATATATCTTTCGAGAAATCTATAGCCCCCCTCCCCCTCCCCCCCCCCCCTTTTCATGCCATAGGGGATTATATATATTTTTTTTTTTTCTGCAGGCTACATATCAAAATTTGGAAAGTCATCAGACAGTTTGCGCACAGCATGCAAAAAGTGTGGATATGGTAAGTAAAAACCATGGTATAGTCAGATAGTTCTTTAGGGTCCAGAACAAAATATTTTGGACCAAAGATGTAATATTTACCGTAATTAATTTTTTTGCTATCGGCTGTATTTATCTTTATTATATAGACAAATATACATGAAATTGACACATTCTTGATAAGCATTAAAACATGCAGGAAGCTGTAATCATGAAAATTAAGGGCTGAAATCCTTTGTAGCTCGTAATTATTTCATAGATTTATTGAGTTCTGTTAGGATATGCTGTAATCGTGGTCTGACAATTGTGCATTTAGAATCTTGTGCAATAGAACTGTAGTTTTTTTTTGTTTTTTTTCAATTCTTAATGCATTTAGAGGACCATGAATGTTTTGTGCCATGTATATTGTCTTTCTTTTTATTTGTTTGTTTGTTTTTTTTTTTTTTAAATAATAATCTAGCTGGCCACTTGACTTATCAGTGCCGAAACTTCCTGAAAGCAGACCCGACAAAGGAGGTTGTCCTAGATGTCAGCAGCACAAGTTCTGATTCTGATGATGAAGCATTTGTTTCTCCACTTACCAAGCTAAATGAAGGTAACTAAAGTTAGCAATGCCAAACATGAACCGGCGGCCCAGGTTCTAAGCGGCGCTCTGCATGCGACAGACCCCTGCCCCGGAAAAAAAATTATAAAAAAATATTCCCCTGCTCTTAGGCCCATAAATTTGGTATCACCGTGTTTGGGAAAGACTGTGTTATCGATTGATACTAATTTTACACTCATACCACTGATGAGAGCCGAGTTGCTAGTGTGTGAAGTCGATTGGCTGCTACGAACGGCGGAATCACCCGACTGAACACCCAAAACGGAAGGTGACTCACTTCGGAGGCTAGTTTCCGTTTCAAAATCTCTTCGGATCTCGTTCATTTATTAACAGCCAATCAGAGGAGAGGTTAAGCTTTTCTACCGTTACTTTCGTTTTCCCATAGAGCAATTAGTAGACGAGATACAGTGTGATGAAGTTGAGGCAAAATTGTGTTACAGCTAAAGCAGATTGCCTGCGCGGAACACTTCACAGCTGTGCAGAGTAAATTGAAGATTATTCTGATATAGGTTTCATGTTCATACGATGTCGTGCGCCTGAGTTATAAAGAATTGAAGTAACGAAAATGTTCAGTTTGGTCGGCTGCAGCCATGCCTGCGCAACGAGGGGGAAATCCTGAGCAGGGATGCCGAAGCCACACACAGCACGGCGAGTGATGTCATAAGCTTCAATAATTTCTATGCTTTCACTGGCTGCTCAGTAGTGTTCGCCATAAATATGCTGTGGTTTGATTTTGGGTCAGCGCAGGATTGGGGAAGCCATGCTTTCTTGCAGGCTTGCTTTTTACACAAATTCATATGTGACCACATATCAATATAGATACATGTAGACAGACAGATAGATAGATAGAGAAATCTATAGATCTAGATAACTAAATAGATGTAGATCTAGATCTTTCTCAACAGACACGCATTTTTTATAGACGACAGCTGTCAGTTTGGTCAAAATAGAACAATCAAGCGGTGGGCTGAACAAATTTGTCACACACAAATACAAAATGTAATCCCATAGTTTATTACAAGCACGTGTATTGTTTCTCTTCCACAGTTTAAGTTATAATTGACCCAAATGTCAGGAGAAAGGGAAACCTTCCATCACTAGTCACCAGTATACAATGAAATAGACAGAATCAAATAAAACACGCTTACCTTTTTCCAAACAAAGAATTAGTGTACCTCTAAGCACAATATGTATATATATATATATATAGAGAGAGAGAGAGAGAGAGAATTTCATCACTTACAAGACACTGTCTATGAATAGTGTAGATGACAGTATATAGATAAGGTGACAAACGAAGCATAATAAGCAGAAGAAGTAACCGCTGCTCTTTAAAACACATTTGATCACTGCAGAAATAAGGCACCAAGTGAAGGCCTGCAGAAAGGAAGCACATATCTCATTTGATGACATAGTGTAAGAGAGCATTTAAGATAAAATTATCTGCTAGCATGGCATCAAATTCAGGATTGGGTCCCCACTGTACAGCAGCAGGCAATCAAAGCCAATGGACATTATTTCCATGTCAATGACCACAAGAAAATTACAGAGATTTATAACACCTATAAGAACAATGGTGGATTGTCTGTGTGACATTCCAAATCATATTTTTTAATCTACAAGCTTTGTGGCAGTCCATCATCAGATATAGTCTCTTGATATTCATTTTTGTTAAATAATTTTGACCTTTCAAAGTCGAATCCTCTAATTTAGGACAGTCGGTATGGGTTTTAAGCAATAAAGTTATACCTGCCTAATGTGCACATAAATACTAATTAAGTATGCAAGTGAGTCATCTCCTGCTCTTAACTCGTTCAATTTATAATATTTATAATATTCTTATCATGTAGATTTTATTCGGTCTCTTTTGACTCCCAATCAATGAAGAAATAAATGCCACTTAAATTTAACAAAAATAAATAATATGCTAATTAGCTAATTAATTATGCACATTCTAACGACCTATCCTCAAAAAATCTTGAACTTTTTAAACATATTTTAGGTGGACAGCTAATATTGTATCACTGGGCCAGATTTCATGATTCTATGATAGGAAACAATGAAATAAATGCAGTTTCAAATATTGTCCTGTGTTTTGGTGCCATTGTGCCTCTATATAAGCAACACTTTAAAAAAGCCCCAAAACCCCTGTATCTGGTCGATGAAAATCACTCATAACTTTGTTGATTTTTGTCCAATTTTCAAAATTCAAAAAGTGTTTTCTTTGTTAAAAAGAGCTTGACATGACTAAATACTTTACATGTGTCCACTTTGAATATAAGGGTTAACTTTGGCATTGCTACTAAAGTCTTCTATACGAATATTTACAGTAATACAGCTGATAGAAGTGACACCACTGAAAGTTTCTTCAAATATTGCTATTTTGAAACTTCTCTCTTTATCACATTACACAATTTCATACATCTGAGGAAGTTTTTCATCACTGTTGACAGTGAAATAAAATTGTTGCCGTAGAAGCCACAGCTCAAAACTATTTTGATAAAAGAGCTATATAAATTTATAATTGACATCATATTTCAGCTTTTCGTTATACCACACATTCAAATTATATTTTAGTTTTTTTTTTTTTTTAAGTAACTAGAAGAGAACCCCTGGTCTTTGTGGTAGATTATTTAAATATAGGTCAAATTTTTGCTGCCCTGCGACTTACAGTGTATGGCAAGCGTGCACACCTCGATGTCGGTGTTTTGGATGATTGAACTGAATGTTACTCAAAGAAAACATGTTTGGTGTTTGAACTCCTCTTTCTATCGAAGGTACAATTTGGATCAAACACTCTCGCGATTTTGCTATTCAGCTATTATAGCCTTTTTCGAATAACGTCAAACATAGCAAGCTTTTTTCAGGTTTAAATAAGTAAAAAATAAGATCTTTATGCAACAATTTTGTGTGCCAAATTTCAAATGGATGCATTCAGTAGTTATCAAGTCCATAGGCCTTTTATGGGTTTTTATTGCAGATTTATAGTATAGATTGAAATTCTTTTGTTGGTTCCTTGTTTTGAAACTTATTAAATTATTATTTTACAATGTGAAACCACACAAAGCAGTCTTGATGAGTCTGTAAATCTTAGCCTGTCTTTTTCTATATAGGTCGAAAAATACATTCTATAGGTCTAGAACGAATGACCAGCTTTTTTTTCTCTTGCGCACTTTGTAACCTTGTTTGTGGTGAAAGAATTTTGGAGTATTTGTAATATGTCTGTATTATCGAAGTAGCTTTAAAATAGATAAAGCTACACTTTGTTGGACATAGGCACATTGTTTTCATATGACATCAATATGGATAATAGTGATTATATTGATCTATAGTAGGTAATCTGCTCTCAGTTGAGTGAACAGATTAATACTTTGAAATAAATTGTCTCAAGTGGACAAGCTTCATAATTTATTTTTATACAAGGAACAAAAATAACGATAACCATATTTCAAATCATCTTGGTGTTAGTGCATACCATTCCTTCGAAAGTTGAACCAAGACTGTAATGTCACCAAGGCTGATTTTCTTTCTTTGCATTATTATTTTCAGCCAAGCAAGGAGAGCAAGTGAAGAAAGAAAAAGTTGAAAAGGGCTCCAAAAAAAAGAGGTCTCACAGGTAGGATCCCAGAAATACTCTAAATATCCAACAGTGTTTCAAAAAGTCAAAATGTTTCATGAAAGAATTTATCTTCTTGTCTTTTATGAAATATAGGGGATTCACTTAAGTCAAACTTTGGATGAGTCCTTTTTTTTTTTTTCATGGAATTGGTCCTTTGCTTCTTTACTTCATTTAAAAGAAGAACAACAGGTGAAATGACATAGATCTGTTTTCCTCACCCTATCCTTATAAAATGAAAGGAGCAAACAACTTTTGAATCGATGTAATTTAATCGAGACTTAACGATCTTCTTCCATATACACTGAACTGCAAAACTCACATTGTAAAATGGTGCCGCCTTGTTGTAAGCAACAGATCACAGCTAATCGTTCAGCCTCTTTTATCGCCAAATGCTAAGGATATGCAAATTAGCATTACCAATACTCTTTTCCCATGCCAGCCGCCTTGATGCATGCAAATTTACATTAGCTTCCCATTATGTGAAGCTGTGCTTGATGGAGATTGGTGTAGCAGGGCACGAAACTTGCGGTCAGCTATCATCTTTGATGTGGGGATTTCTCTGCTCACACTGCTATTGACATCGGAACGTGGTGCATGAGGCGTCGTAAACTTTTTACTAGACAAACAGCGCTAAGTATATTATTATGTGAACATGCCACATGGGATCTGTTTCTCCCTCCCCATTTCATTCAAATTAGCATTTACATTGAGAAACCCAAGGAAGTGGCAAACGTATATAAGGCAGAATGTTGAAATTACAGTTACATATAACAATATTATGTGACCAATCACTAGATCTAATTACAAAATGTGATACTCCCACTGCTTCATAGCCTGATCCCATTGTTATTGTCTGGGGAATCAAAATTGAGGCAGGAAGGAGGGGAGGGGGGTGGAGCCTGAATTAGAGGAATTTTTAGATGGTGGCATAGATTGACTGCCAGTGCTTGCCGTTCTAGTAAATAAATAATTATAATCCAACAGCTGGATATAAGATTCTTTACTTATAAAGTAGTCTTTTCTTCAATGCATTACATTTGTACTTTGTTTCTCATATTGCCATATTTCAGTTCAAAGAGGAAAAAGCACAGCAAATCCAAGAAAGAGCGAAAGAAGAGAAAGAAACATAAAAGGTCCAGGTCTTCAAGCAATGATGAAGAGAGCGACTCTTCAGACTGTGAGAAAAGGAGAAAACAGAAAAAAAAGCACAGACAGCAGAGTGACAGTGAGAGTAGCGACAGTGAAAATTCTGAAGAAGAACACAGTGGTGAAGACAAGAATGAAGAAAGAAGCAAAACAAAGAAAAGTCGAAAGAGAAAGAAGCATAGTTCAGAAGGAAGTGATGATTCAAATCGAAAATCAAGAAAGGACAAAAAGAAACGTGACAGTTATGATAGTGGAAGTGACAGTGAAAGTGACTTAAGTGAAGATTCTGGCAGTGACAGAAAAAGGAAGAAGAAGAAAAAGAAATCCAAGAAAGGGTATCATTAATAACTATACAATTTAAAATGACAATTCATCACCATTGAATTTAAAGACAATGTATAGAACTCATTTACTCCTCCTTGTTTGCCTCATATTTTTTTTATTTGTAGAAAAAGAATACTAAATTATGATTTCAAATTCAGTTGCATGATATTCAGTGGTGTGTCAAGACTTCATTTGAGAGCAAATGTGACAAAATATTTCAGATAATTTTTCACATTTATGATAAAGGGAGCTGCGCCGACTGAAAAAGATATTTCTGGGATCATCTTATTGCTATAATGAGATACTCGGACATCAAATATATATGGGAAAGTATCTCTAAGTCTTTCACTGTGAAAACAATCAGTCTAGCCCTCAAAAATGCTCTGCATATTCTGCCAGTTTCCTTTGGTTCACTTTTTGTTCTATGGAATTGCATTTTTCTTTAAATTACATTTTTTTGGGGGGAGGGGCAGTTTTTCACTATCTATTTTTTTTATGTATGAATATTTTGGCTCCTAATTTGACATAATTCTTTGTTTTTATGTCACAAAGCATGTATCAGAACCCCCCTCCCCCCTCCCTCATTTTCCCCCCTTTATTATAAAAAACATTTTTTGCCAGAAATTTAACATATGACATGGTCACATGTATATTACCTTTCACAGAGCAACAACCAGATATATATATATAATATATATATAAAAGTTGTCTGATACTCTATTTACCATTGAGATAGAGTACTCACATCTAAAATCTCAACTTCAATTTTTTAAAGATAAAGAATCCTTTCCACTTCGAAGTTTGATCATTTTTGCATCTGAAATGCAAGGTAACCATAATATGACAGAACAAAAACCTATGCCAGGGTATTCTTTGTTGATTTTTCATCAGTCTTCGACATGATCCAGCCACATCTCATGGTGATAAGTTGGTGTCATTTAATGTGGACTACTATTCTAAAAATTTTTAACTAATCAGCTGCAGTATGTAAAGTTTCAGAATGCAGTATGAGATATCATAATTACCAACACTGGTGCACACCAGGGCTGTGTTCTCTCCCCTGTATTATATACCATATATACTAACGAATATCAATGCCATCAAAATGATATTCTATTGCTAAAGGATGATTCCACAATCCAAGGATTGATAATAAATAACGAAATCAACTATTTTGTATTTTGATGAAGTCAAAAAGTTGATAGAGTGGTGCAAATCAAATTTTCTTTTAGTTAACGTCAGTAAAACAATGGAGATGTTTTTTTTACATTGGAGAGGCACAAATGTCATTGAGCCTCTATTTATCGAAAATGAGAAAGGTGAACAAAACTCAGCATTTAAATATCTCAGAATCAACTTAGATTGCAAACTAAAGTGGCACACTCAGGTCGAAAACATCTATAAAAAACGCGAATCGAAGATTTTACTTTTTAAATCTCTGGAAGTGAACTCTGAAATTCTAAAGGTGTTTTATACATCAACAATTCAAATTATCTTATCCTTTGGAATCCCTTCTTGGGGTGGAAGCAAACACAGACAAGAAAAAGTTAAATAAAGTAATTATCAAAGCCAGTAAACTCTTTAACATCAAACTACCATGCATCGACGATATATAAGGATATGTGTCTTAAAATAGCAAAAAGTATAATCTCAGATGTGAAACATCCACTAAATCCTGAACATGTTCAATCAAACTTAAAATGCAGGAAGAGGCTTCTTTCAAAAAAAGTTGGAACAGAAAGATATAAAAATTTGTTTGTACCATGATCAGTAAGAATGTTACAGATTCTGAACGAATGAATATAAATGTATCTGGTTGCACATTGTTCATGCACATATTAGTACATGTATATGATCATATGTAGGTATGAATTTATGTTTGTTATAAATATGTATGTATGTATGTATGCATATGGGTGTGTATGTATGTGTGTGTCTGTGTGTGCATGTGTCTGTGTGTGTATGTGATACATGTGTATGGATGTGTAGGTAAGGAAGCATATACGTGTGCATATGGAAATTGTTAATGTATCTTTTTGCTGTGTACTTTTCATATATTTTTTGTTTCAATTGTTTTCCGCACTGGTAAAATACTATTCGTATTCGTGTTCATATGCACAACAAAATGGAGAATGCGGTAAAATCAAATTTCTGAATAAATTTGTTTGAAAATTGCCTCGGTATTTTGGGGTGGGGGCATCTCAAAATTTGTTTTTTGCTTTAAAAAAGTTGGTATGTCAGGGATGGGCATTGGTTGACCAGTCCAAGACAAAATAGACTCACAGTAAGCCTGCTGAATATCAATGTAAACGATCACCAGGTGCTCTTAAATGAACTTCTACCTTCTGAAAAGAGTGATATTCCCTTTCATTTCTGCTGCTCCAGTGCACAGTTGTAGACTATCTGTTCACAGTAAAGGTTAAAAAAAAGTCATGGTTTTGACAAAGAAAGATGTGGAGGCCACATCAGACCCTCAAGACCTAGAAGTGACTAGGGAACCCTTATGGTGATGGTAGGGAGCAGGGAGCCCAATTTGAGAAAAGATAGGAACAGAAAGCCAGGAAAAGGCAAAAAAAAAAACCTCCAAAAACACAGAAGTCATGGAGACAAGGTTGCTTTCAGAGAAAAGGCTGTCTCAAAGAACTTTCCATGTTAATTTTTTCTCTGAAAAAAAAAAGTTTAGATAAGTTTTATTGCCAAAACCTATTATTTTTTTTTTTCTGTTTTGCTATCGACTTTTATGTTTATGGACTGATTCTACCTAAATTTGGCATGTATCATTATCATAACAAGACAAAAAAATGTACATTTACGCTTCCTATCATGTATGTAAGTTTTTGGTAAACATAGATTGTTATGGAAAAAAAAAACAAAAGAGCAAAATGTAAAATTTCACTACAGTCATTTAAAAAAATTCCTAGAAAATCTTTCTTGTACATGCAGAACTGAAGACATGTAGCTTTTTAGACAATGTGCCAAACGTCAAGTTGACTAAGCTTTATTAAGTGCTGTTGATTTTTGTCGAAGGAGATAGATTTCAAAGATTGCCATTTCAGAGTAGGCAAAATCCAAGATACGGTCTATATATGTCTTTCAACCCCCTGGAGTAGTTATCTCGTAATCCAAGATGGGGTAACTGCCATAGTAACTGTTCCAGCCAGTCAGTTTTTTTTCGGTGTTTTTCCCTATTTTGAACATGCTAAATTTGATAGAAAGGGGTTTAAAATGTCTGTCAGTAACAGTACATAAAATCACCCCAGGATGTGTCCCTTGCCCCGAAAATACCTCTTGTGTTCATTGCCATATTTATGAAGTTGTAATCCTTGTGTATGTGTTGTCCATGTATCAGTATTTTAAAGGAAAGATTTGAATAGTCACAGTGCCATGTAGCTCGTGAAACATCACCATACATGTATCACTTTTGTTCTTTGAAATTGTGAATCAGAAGATTATTTTTTGTGTTATTGTTTTCAGAAAATTAACCAAGTAATGTATATGTACAAGTACATGAATGAGGGTGTCAAAATTTCTGTCTCCTTTCCGATTGGATATTAGTAACCTGGTTGCTGGAGTTTGTTGTGCCAAAGGACATGCTCCATCTGTTACTTTTAGTATGGCATAAATGATGAAAATGAAATTCAACTGTCATTACCAAGTTTGGTAATACATGTGTAATATTTGATGATGGAATTGGAATACATGTAAGTAATTATTTTACTGGTGACTTAAGCAAACCATTGCCTAGGTGATCTATAACCTAACAAGGCAAGAAGATATATTTGTTATTTACTTCAGTTTTCTTATTCACCCATAGAAAGTTTGAAATAGGAATTAAGTGCAGCTGGAATGCCAACAGTTAATGTTGTAAACTTAAACATTTTTCTTCCCATGAGCAGTACTGCGTTTAATCAAGGGATCATGGACCAAGACAGCAATGCTTTTTTTTT
>JBCEWB010677992.1:0-10417 GCA_039654565.1 Peronia peronii | reverse complement strand
CCCCTCCTCCCCCCCCCCCCCCCCCCCCCCCCCCCCCCCCCCCCCCCCCCCCCCCCCCCCCCCCCCCCCCCGCCCCCACTGTAAATTTCATATCTTTGGTTAAAACAAACATGTCTTGAAAACACACTGGGACAGCTGTTATTCTAAATTTTATCTCTTCCACACATTTAGACAAACACATTTTAAAAATAAGATCAATGTAAAGCTAGGCACTAGAGATTAATTGTTGAGAAATTGCATGTACACATTTTACATACAGTTTTCTCCCTCTGTCTGTGAGCACTGTATATAAATGAATTAATTCTAAGGTAAGAAAACTTGAACTATTGTAGCAAAAGTCATGACTGTGTTTACAAAAGAATGGCAGGTGTTCATTAGATTTAAATCTATATGTGTAAAGTGGGACATACTATGTATGGCAACTGAAAGAACACAAACTTAGATGTAAGTAGGTAAATTCATGTATTTTGCTATTAATTGTGACAGGCATATATCATCCTGCTAATGAAAACCAAACCATCACCCCATTTATTTTACTATTTTCAGTCGTGATAAGAAGAGCAAGGCTTGATAGCCCCATAAAGATATTCTGAGAACACCAGGAATTAAGATTTTGTGCTACCATTGCCACTGTGAATTGAAGCTACCCTAGAAGTGTCAAAAGGCCAGTCTGGCCAACAATTTATCCATCATACATTACATTGGAATGTCCCTCCAAACAAATGATATGATGACAGAGTATGGGCAGTGGCTGTCATTAGATTGAAAAGGATTTGAGCTCCAACTGACAGCTGCCTTATATGCTTCTCAGGAAGCTGAGAGCGTTACACTACCATCTCCGCTGGATCTGTCAGGGTAGTGATTATAATGACTTTATAATAAATTGTAAAATGCTTAGAAACTGTACTGTATGGGAATAATTACTACATAAATGTGATGTATCATGACGGTTCGGTCCACAAGGTACATTTTGGGCAAATTGAGTTATTGATACACTGTGAAAGAGTGATCTCTCTGCTATCCTTTGACACCAGTTTCATTGCTCAATGACATTATTTGATGGATTTATGAGCATCTAAAGCTATTGCACGCAGTTGTCGAAAGAAATCAAAATTCTCAGAAATTCGCTTTCAAAGTTTTGCATTATATCTCCTTAGCAATGGACCCTACATTTTTAAAAGTGATTTTTACCTCGTTTTCGAGTTTAATTTCATGTTTTGATATGTTTACATGATGCTTAGATGTTTAAAGAATAGGTTGGTGCAAAAATCCAAAGTTCGAAACCTCCCCCCCCCACCCCACAAGACTTTTCTGCCCCATTTGCTCGAAATCGCCCGGTGTACCTTGTGGATCGAACCGTCGTGATGAGTTACAAATGCTCTCTGTTATCATTACTACTCATATTTATCCTTAAAACATCTTTAGCCATTCCCTACAGATGAATTAATATCAGTAAGGAAACTCTTATTCTCCAGCAATTTCTGTTGACAATTTTAGAGTTAAATTTATACATAGTGCTGTTTGTAACTAGAAGTCATCATTTACTGTGGTATTTCAGATGGCTATCTTACAATACCATAGCTAATTGCAAAGCTAATTACATTTTGCACAGAAAATACTGTGCTCAGATCTATTTTCTATCTACTACCAGTCAACTCAAGCCAGGTGACAGAAAAATGTGCCACCCAAATAAGCCTATAAATGACAGTGGTCTGCTATTCAGATGGGTTCCGCCCAAATAGTGCTTGCCTAAAGTTTTCATGTTGGGTGGATGACATGGTTAAAGTCATTGATTTTGTCCTGCAGATAGCAAGCCATTTGCAGAAAATCTCTTTAAAAAAAAAAAATTATATAGCTCCATTAAGACCTTTATTGCTGTTTTCCAGAAACTGAAGAGGGCATATCTTGAATTTATCTCTCCAATAGATTTTAAAAAATTATTCACATGAGCTGACACATTTCATATTGTATGAGCAGAAGTTCAGGTCTTCATAAAATGTGACATGTTTTATAACTTTTGATCCACTATCAAGAAAAAGTTTAATGCAAATATGTTAAGGACAAATATATATATATATAGCTTATTCACAATGAATGATAGTAGTATTAGTAACAGGAATAATAATAAGCGTAGTAAGAAAATGGCAAAAAGGTGCCACTCAAAGGTTACAAGAACTGTAAGCATCCCATATTTCAATCACAGAAAATTGCTACCTTATCTATAATTAAAGAATTCAAGTGTATGATGTTTGGAGACCTTTTGTCCCTGCATAAAGAGAAATATCAACATTGTCCATTCCACATACTGACTTAAGTCTCGTAGATTTGTATTTCACAGCTGAAATCATTGAATTTTTCATGGACACTAATTTTGATAAAGTTTGTACATCGTAAGTGAATATGTTTGTTGATTTAGATTAAAAATTTTAGCATTTTCACTGAGACTAGTGTGGAATCAAAAACTTGAGAAATGTGCAAAGTAGTTACATTGTGTAGTTCAAAAAGAAAAAAAAAATGAAGAAGCAGCAAACCAATTAAAAAAAAAAAAAAAGAAAAGAGAAAAGAAATTAAATGCACTGCATATCAGCAATTTGTCCATCAAAGCTCACCTAGCTTCAGGAAAGAATAACTACTATGGTCCACATAAAGTCTTATGCTCACATTCTACAAAAAAACTAAAATGAGTTTTCTTCCACAGAAGAGCATATTTTATCAGTCAAGTTGGTCTGCTTTTATGTCTGATGCCCAGATCCAAGACCAAAACAAGTCACAACTTTACTTCTGTTCTGCCAGCCTGTTCACATTTACTCATCTTTATCAAAAATGCTCATATCCAGGATTAAATTCACCTTTCTGCAATGTTTGCTATTTCCCTTTTCTTTTCTCTTTTTTTTTTTTTTTTTGTTGTTGTTTCACGAATTCCTATAACATGTACTTTTTAATATGAATCAAATCAAGCAGAAAAATATTTAATTAAAAATCCATTTGTACATTAATGCCTTTGGGTCCTGAGCAGTTTAATTATTAAGGATTGCAGGGGTCTCCAAGGACATGCTGACTGTGAATCTAGATTTTAGCTTGATGGTCCAATGGATAAATCCAGATGACAACATAAATCACTACCGCTAGTGCTATTTTTTGACTGCCCAGACCATTGACATAAATCTGTATTCTGCATGAGTGTCATGATGGCAATTACTTAGATTGGCTGTCCTCTCCTGCTCCAGCAGTGCCTTTAGTGATTGAAACTACTGGTATTTGATCAGCATGGTCCATCCACTGGAGTATCTGCAGGAATGACTGTGAAACTGTTGGCCTGATTTTTCTCACCTTGTTTTCTGCCTTGTCTTCTTTGCTCATTTGTGGCAATCACAAGATAAAATTGAAAGATGGCAGTTCATATTCTCTGAGAGGCTGTCAAACTGAGATATGCACTGCTTGATATGCACAACAACTGGAAACAGGAACTGGCGGATAATGAAAATGTTTCTAATTAATGTTGTTCCATGATTAATACTTGTATTCAACGACAAACTGTTTTCTATACTAGGATTTTGTACAGATGTACTATCAGGGTAAGGAAATATTAGGCCAATGACAGTAAAACACACTGCTATAGTAAGTGAAAGACTTTTTTTTTTTTTAATTCTGGAGAGAATTTAGAGAATTAAAAAAAAAAAGAAAAAAATGAAAAAATAAAGAGTGAAATTAAGTGCAAATGCCCAAAATGAACAATTGAACTATGGAAAATTACAGTGAGGAACCAAAATAGGTAACAGGCTAAGGAAACAAAGTGGGATGGGATCTGTAACTTGCAATCATTCTATGAGAAAAATACCATTTCATACCACCCTCATCTTAATTCAAGAATGTCATAAACAAACATTTTTCATAATTTGTCCAGTCAACAACAGCAATAAAAGTGTCTGGTACAACATGTAATCCAAAGAAAGCAGAATGCATACAAGAATGAAATTTATAGGATTATTGGATATCCAGAAACAAAATGTCCAGATCGTAACTCATTCACTTCTCATACATCAAACTATCTGGGCAATTAGCTGCCCTTGTCAAACCACAGTCAAGTAATTCTTGACATTTTATCAATGAGGATATGACGCAGGTAGTCAATAAATAAATCTAGTCCTAGGCTACAGGTAAGAGGACAACTTTTTGTGATAAACTGATGGCTATTAATATCCAACATGACCTAATTAGCTCAATTTCACAGATAGGGTAAAACATTTGAAGCAAATGAAGTTCACTCCTTTTTTGTTTATTTTGATCTAAGACATATCACAGGATTAGATCCAAGGCTGAAGATGACTTATGAATCAGTGAGCCACTAATTAGGTAATCCATGTATCTGTGAACTGACATTATCTGAAATACATCAGTCCTACCACAGACTTCATTTTCCAATAAACAAAAGCAAGAAAATTATCTGAATTACTTCTCCATCTTTCTGTATGCTCCTACATTAGAAAAAATAAAAATGCTCAAACAAGCTTTTCAGAGTGAAATTTTGATATTGTAAAAAAAACATACAACAACATAGAGGAAATCTCTGCAAACACAGAGTTTACTTTTTGTAAATATTCTGCATATCATTTAAGTTTTGCATGTCATCTAAAAAAGGGTGGGGATGAGATTTCCAACTGCTAGAAACAGCAAGACTCTGCAGAAACTTGCCTCTATAATCAATGGTGACTTGGATATTTGATTGGCAAATAAAAAGTCAAGCTGAAATAGCATTACACGGAGACTTGATAATGATTAAACAAACAATAATAGTACTAACAGTATTCAGCCAATCGAATCTTATAAAGGAAAAGCCTGTAGATGCTCATGGTAACCACTAACATTTCAGTACTATAGCAAGAAAAATACTTAACTTTGTTTGAGCATTTTAACAGGATGAGCAAAAAAGTGATTCCCTTTGCCTGTGTAATAGTCTATGTGCAAAAGACATCAAGACTTGAGAATACACTCTTGGATTGCTGGTGTACAGAGGATTTGTAGGATAAATTTCGAACGAAGGTGGACTAAGTGAATTCAGTAGAAAAACAAACAACAACTTTATTTCTAGTTATGGAGATCTAAATGTTTTACCTGTGACACCCATGATTTGTTACTAAACCACTGCTAGATCAGATCACCACAGCTACAAAGTCTATGACAAAATCGAAAAGTGAATACTTGAAAAACAACGTCAGTAACCTGCAATAAGACCTCTGAGGATCACAAATCCTCCTTGTACTCTGTAGAAAATGAAACTCCATCAAAACTCTAACCACGTCACTGACAAACTCTGAACTTCAAGTATAAAAATGGAGAAAAGAAAAACATATTGTGGCAAAACATCACCTAGATTAGGAAGTCTGCCATCTTGCCTTAGCAAATATCACTATATACACTAGAAAATCGAAAAAGTTCAATTAGATCAGATTGTGGTTTGCTTCAGTGCAAAAAATTGGACTCTGTAAGACAAACCGTCCCACACTTGCACACCTTTCACTTTTCTTATATATTTCAATGAACTACTAACACATCTGTCCCTGTTTTTTATTCATCAAGATGAAGTACTGACATATCTCTCCCTGTTCTCAAACATTTCAGTCACAAAACTAACACATCTGTCTTTGTCCTAATACATCTAGTACTAAAACATCCTTTCTTATCCTTATACACTGAGGTAAGCTTATTCTTGTACATATCATCAAAATGCTACCATCAGACCCTGTTCTAATACATCTCAGTGAAATACTAACAAAGCCATCCATGCTCAGATACATATTAGTGAAATACATACACATACATTCCTGTTCTTTTCCATCTCAGTGAGAAACTTAAATTTGTTCTTATATATATATATATATATATATATGTGAAACACTAACATATTTGTGCCTCTTCTTATACATTTCACTTGAAATACTAACTCATCTGTCCCTGTTCTTACATAGATCAATGAAAAACCAACCTGCATCAATGCAAAAAAAGCTCATATACAACAATTTCCCAGTTACGTTATCTTTACAGAATATAACAGGAAATACATTATATATTCTGCACTTATATGACCTATTTCTTATACAATTGTAGATGAACAGAAACTTAAGTTCCAGTCTCTGTATGGAACATATATGAAGATACAAAAAAGGAATCACTGACACTCGACACAAATAAACATCTGAGATCAGGATCAAAGACATAAAAAAAACAAAGAGGGGGAAAAAAAAGATAAGAGAGAGAGAGAGAATTATTATAAATATTATATTAGAATATTCTCATCGAATGTGAATGTGGAAACAAATATATATATAGTCTATAACATCACTCACCATGTACAATGGATTCTCAAACTTACGCATACTTGTCATTCATTCAAACATTATTTTATCTGTCTGTTATCTAAACACCTTGGTGAAATTGTAGTATTGACCTTGCCTTACTTTTTTCATTTCTTTACAATAAGATAAAGCATGTCAATTTTCTTTATTCTAACTTTAAAACCGCACTAATGTCTTATCTCCTAAAGCACTTAGGTCAACAATATTGAAGGCCAATATTGCAATAACCTTTGTTATGCCTCTGTAACTGACGTGAAATAACATTCTTAGACCATTAATGCAGTCAGTGGAAGGATTAAAGAGCCAGAATTGCTCTCTGCACCGTCTGTCTGACTTTGTTGCATGATAGGTATCATTCCAATATATTTTTCAATAGAAATGATTTCGAATATTGGTTTGAACTGTTCCAGTGCTAGGAACGATCTTTCAAAGTTCTTTCATTCTGGAAAACAGCAATTCAGGCAAATGAATCAAGGTTGCTTTTAAGAGCTGAACTTCTTTCTTCTGCTTTGAATCACAGTTGAAGCTCATCAAGAGTTGATCTGGTGGACATTTCCTTATTACATGAAAAAAATATCTCTGCACTATATCACAGACGTGCATGAAGATACTAAATATATATTAATCTGTTCACATCAAAATAAATAGCATTTTAAAGACTCAACAACGTTGTTGAATTGTTCTGATAAATTGAGGGGGGGGAGACAAATGCTCACCACAGTGTGAATGCTACTGTATATAATGTCCCTCGATTCTTGACAAAAATCACCTCATCATCCAAGGGTCTGGTTAGGAGGAGTGTTGTGGTATAATTAATTCAAGTGTATCCTACTTGACACTACTGCTAATTTTGGTGACTTGTGTCTATCTAAACATATGCACCATCGATTGATAGAGCATTCATGTGGAATCTTATTTGAAGAGTTCAACCAATCCTTATACACATTACCACATATACTTACAGCTTAACAGACAATAGGTGCTGAAGAGGCATCAGTTGTAACAAATCGCCCTCCAAAAAACAAACACAGAGATGAAATGACGAGTGATGAGGGTGCACAGGGTGTGGGTAGGTGTGGACAGAAGGAATGGAAGTTAACATATTACATATAAATCACCCACCACATATATACGGCCACACATAATCATTATATTCTTCTTCAAAGCAGGTGATGTCACTGTTGTCAAGAAAAAATAATAAATGTCGAGATTATCTGTCAGTCCCACCACAGATATGTCATCATAATCTCACTTACTGTCATGTGTCACAATTGTTGGATGTCACTGTCAATGTCATAAAGAGCCCTCTGACCTGAGCCTGCATCCTGTATTTGTCAAGACAAACTAATCTGTCATGTCACAGTCAAACTGGTCACTCTGTGCATTCTTCCAGAGTTTCAAGACATCACCAATTAAATCAGCAATTGTGCAATTGAAAATTCATTTGATCTCATCCAACCACCTGTCAGACTGTCACATGACCAAGTGGGCATCATGATTCACATACACATATAAAAGCTCTCATACAAAATATTATAATCATTATTTTAATATTATTATTATCATAACTCTCCAGACAATCCAAAGTGTGTGTAAGCGTTTGTTATGACCGTTGATATTGTCACGTGCCACAGCTGTCAGTGAAGATCACAGTTGCACCAAAATGTTCTAGACAAACACATACCCTCACATGCACTTCTCTCCACACACAACTTCATTCTGTTCATGGTGATCATCTCTGATGCCGCTGTTATTATCAACATCATCCTCCTCCTCCTCATCACCATCATCCACATCCTCAAGATCAGGTCATCGTTGTGGTAGCTGTGCTGTGGACAAGTTCTCAACTCTGAGCTGCAGCTTGTGGATCACACTGCAGTAACCGCACAATGGACGGATCGCTCTTGGCCCCTTCGATAAATTCATCTATGGACAGTTTGCCATCCAAGTTTTTATCCATTTGTCGGAAAATCTTATCCGTCCTCTTTTCGGGGGTTGACTCATCCTCAGGCATCTTCATCACTGTACCAACCATCTTGTAGATCGCCTGTGAATGAGAGACAAGAAACAAATCTATACTATAAATCTGCGACAAAACCACTAAAAGGCTTATGAACTCGAAAACTACTGAATATATCCATATGAAATTTGGCACATAACATTGTTGCATAAAGATCTGTGTTTCTATTTACACAAAGTCGTAAAAAGCTTACTATGTTTGGCATTATCCTGAAAGAGCGATGACAGCTGAATAGCAAACTCATGAGAGTGTTTGATCCGAATTGTACATTTGACTGAATAGCATGTTCACAACACCAAACACGTTTTCTTTGAGCAACATTCAGTTTAATCATACAAAATACTAACATCAAGGTGCGCAAGCTTGCCATACACTTGAAGTCGCAGGACAGCATCGGTTTGACAAAAATATTTAAATAATCTCCCATGAATGCCGGAGGCTCTCTTCTAGTATCCATGGAGATTGAGATAGATAACAACAAATTTTGTCCTCAACTGAAGAAATTCTTTTCACAGCTGATAAACTATAATTAAATGTAACACTCATAAAGAAAAGATAAAATAAACTTTACTCATCCTTAGAAGGAAATTTCTTTCGCAGCAAATGCGACATAGATCTACTTTACATCATTATGAAAAGATAAGATTAAGATAAGTATATAATTAATTCATCTTTGAAAGAAAATATGAGACATAATTAACACGTAACATACTACCATATATTCACATACAATTGTCCATAGATTAAAATGTCACAAATTGCTACGGAACAGAGTTGGCTCAAGAAGAATAACACTGAGGTGATGAAATAAAATAACAATATTTAAAAAACTGTTTCTTTATTAACACTGATGATCTTTTATTATCATGTAATCATACTGCCCAAAGATGTTCCATTCTCACATAATAAAAGTTGCAAGAAGCAATTTTGAAAGTATGAACTTATTTCTAAAAATCTTAACTATTTAAATCTTGACAAGAAAAACAGATGAGAAACAATTGTTTTTCTTTCTCTCAAATGCCTTCTAATTTAACAAATGGTTCAAAACGAGTTTATTTCAATTTGTGCATACTTTGTATGGCAGAAAGACTGCTTATTATGATATAAGATTAAGGAGGAAGGACAAAGAGGCAGTGATTTTGGCTGATGAAGTCCCTTCACGTCCATAGCTTTGCAGTATGGGATGATCAAGGTCGGGCTAACCTGCCCCACAAGAAAGGGCAAAATTGCCTGACATTTCACAAATGACACATTTGCATATAACTGATGTACCTATCTGAATAATGTATGGATAGTAATGGCATTTTTTATCCATTCATTATATGGGTAACAGTAGATTCTTTCCCTTTCCTTGTCATTACTGATGAAACACTGCTTGGCAAGAATAACAGGCCTATTTGTTGTTTCTTTTAGGTCAGTGAAATTCAAAACCTGTTCTTCAGCTTCAAACAACGAAGTTTGCTAGAATGTAATACTAATACTGCAAATTTTAATGACTGCAAGAGAGATAGTCATTAATTAATTCTTTACTGGCATAAATCTGTTGACATGAGTGACTATGGATCAGCACCTTGAATGTCAAAACAGTATGGCCAATCATAATAATATAATTTTTTTTAAATGAAAAAAAAAATAAGCCTTTCAATCCCCAGAAAGTAGGATTATCAATATATCAGTTTTAAGTGGCTGCCTGTTATTTTTATTTATTTACTTATTTATTTTTGATGAGAATATTTGTGGGTGGAAATCTGGAGTTCGGAAATTTTGCCCAGACAGTGGCACTCCGCCTACTCTTCACCGATTTTTCACCGCCAAGGTACATCGATACTTCCAAAGTATATCTGCCCTTATCCGAGAAGGCTGGACGTCGAGCTTCCCTGTCCTGAGTCACTGAAAAAAATGCAGTAATCTTCAAATCTTCCCATCCCCCCGATGGCTGATCTAAGACTCGAACTTGCGACCTCCACAATGTGATTTTTTTTGGGGGGGTTTTTTTATTTTTCGCCGAGTTGCAGTCGCCTAACCACAAAGCCAGTGTGGTCCG
>JBCEWB010677881.1:0-17376 GCA_039654565.1 Peronia peronii | reverse complement strand
TTGTCGGAAACCCCCCCCCCCTTCCGCCGACTTTTCCCGTCACACCCCCCCCCCCCGCCCACACACACACAATCCACACACTCACACTACTTTGTTCTTACCTTTTTGTCTCTTATTATGATGTCTCACAGCTGTTGAGCCTAAATAAAATTCCTCCATTAACCCACGACATTTGAAGCATGAAGAGAGGAAAGCAAACTAGTGCCAAAGTAATGCTAGTTACATATTATGTAGAACCACGATGCTATCCTTCAAACGTATGAAGTTAATCTTCATTGAATGAATCTGCATTGGGATAAAATACGATACTGTAAGATAAGATAAGGTGAGACAGGGTAAGATAAATTTCATTCATCCTCAGAACGACATTCCTTTCACAGTCAATGAGACAATAAATATATATGTGCCATACATTCACATTCGTGTACACACACATGTACTAGACGAGGCTAAAATGTCGAGAATACCATTGACACAAGGCGGAATCGAGGGAAATTCTGTAAATTGATAAATGTATACAGTATTCATTTGATATAGGTAGACTGACGAAACTGACCATGAGTAATTGCAAAAAAGTTGGGAGTCTGCACTTTCATACAGTTTGAACATGAGGGCATAGATATGACGACAAGCAAAAGATGTTGGCACAGAGCCAAACCTACATCTGCATAAAATTATTCCAATCCTTGTGTCTTGTATATAACCATCAACACACCGGCAAGGGCCATTATCATATGTTTCATTGATGCATCATAAACAGTTGGATCTGATAAACAGTGTGCACCAACAGCTGCACCAACTGCATGGATGTGGATCTGTTGAGAAAACAGAATGACTTACTATCAAGAGCGTGTCTCAAATATAATAGCTTGCAGTCATAGGGGCGCCTAGAATATGAGCGTAATAGGAGACGATGTCCTGTCCATGAAATATAATTTTTATGTATTGTGCACACGTTATAATGAAAATGAACTGTTTACCTACTCTTCATGCAACAGCACGTATGTCGGCAAATTGTATGGGGGCTTAGTCCAACTGGTAACCATTTCACAAAGACAGTTGAACAAAGGAACTGGATCAAGCTGAATTGTCAAAATAACCAATGTATTCGTCTTCTGATTATACATATCATTATTCTGTTATTACGTACTATTGGATTACTTTTTTTAATCGTTTACGATACAAAATTAAAAAAAAAACAAAAAACAAAACAAAAACGGCTGTCAGTGTTACGCACAACTGGACACATTCGACTTGCATGTTAAACTGAACTTTAAAACTACAAATAACACTAATGCCGCCATTAACTCAATTTCCCTTAAATCTGGCTCCTTTCGGCCATGCTCTAAATCACACACCCTATTTTCCAGTGCTGGGTTATCATCCTCCCTCTGACCCATCCTCCTATGTATAATCAAAATTTAAAAGACAAATGTGAATAAAAAAATTCTTTGAGAAAAGAATCACGAGCTTGATACTTTCTGACAGGTTTCACTAAAATAGCAACCAGTAACAACAAAAATCGATAAAATTTGATACAAAATGACGTTTCTTGTTGTCTGTTAAAATTTTGATTTTCAAGCATTAAGCAAATTGTTTGTGACATTTTAAAGGAACTCATGAACACATAGCTTAATTATTTGAATATCGTCCTTTCTCCAAATTGTATGGTATAACAATACGATCTCCACTCTGTGTTACAGTGAGATTGCATAGAAAGACATATGAATCACAGAGTACACACTGAAATCTGCTGAACATTTTGTTTGCTTTATTCCTTTTCTTAAAAAACAGTCTGTAAATACCAGCACTGGTTTTGCAATCTTGTTCTTTTTTCCTGCTTTCCGAAGGCAGTAACAAACTTGAAAAATGTTCCCAAAGGAATTTTTTTCCCAAGTTTCCTCTTATTCATTTGTGGAGTATATTTATAATGATCCGCCGCCCCTCCTTTAAAAAAAATATGTTCATGTTTTAACTGATCAAGGCTGTTCGCTGAATAATTTTAAAATCCTTATTATTTTTGTAAATAATTTTGAAAAGACATGATAAGCTTCCACAACAGGTTGATTATCACTGAGCTGTTTTGCACATTGGTTGTACAATGTTTGATTTTGAATCATGCAGATAGCGTATTATTGTTTCAATGAAAACATTACCCCGAACTTAGAAACTCCTTTATAGTTTAGCGATAAAGTAATGAATATCTGTACGTAAATAAGTGTGCAAGTTTTACAGATTGAGTATTATTTCTAGCATAACATAATTTTGGGGATTGACAGTTGTTACTCATTAAAAATAATGATCTCAGTGGTGTTTTTTACTGTAAGAATCTGTTGTACAGACATAAATTGTAGGATTTATTATGCCGCAACGAAATTCTTCTATGATCATGGTTGATTGTGTTAAATATTGTAACATTTTTGGAACTGTTTCACAGTCAGGTCATAATGAATAATCAATACAGCAAATTTTGATGAACAATTCAGTAACGCACTGAATTTACTCAATAGCTTCTTTGTAAAGATGCAATGAGTTTACTTGATCAATACCGAAGGTAAGCATCTTCATATGGTGGTAAAGCAGTTACAAAATACATCTGGAATACAGAAACTATGGCATTGTGGGCTAGGAATTGCCATCATGTTCAATGTTCCAACAAGGAAGTTAAACATTTTGTGCAGAAGAATAGACTGAAGCAAACCCGACCTCGGTTGTCACGCCTTTCACTAGTCACATGTACATGATAAAATTAAATCTGTGAGTCAGTTTCCTTCCTTGTTGATCTGAACAACATAGAGTGGGTTGCAGATACAAATCCTATAATTTATGTCGTTCCTGTTCTCCAAAGCTTCTCTACCTCTGAAATCAGCTACAGCAGTGTGAGCAAAATCAATCCAATCGACAGGGGTGATAAAAATAATGCGCTAAGTATAAAATATCACAAATGAAACGAAATGAGAGAAAGGTTTACATCGACACAATAAGTGATAACTACACGATATGATATAAAGAATAATCAAGGTATCTTCACTGACTGGATTCATCTGCAGAAAATAAAACTTTAGACTTCTTATTTACCACAAAAATAAGAGTTGTTTTGAAAGCAGCGAAATGTGCATTATAGTACAAAACTACGTTTCCCTAAGAGAAAACAGGACTTGGTTCTCCTGAGTTCAGTATTTGAGACATGTATTTGATGTATCAGTAGAGATAGGGTGGGACAAGGGATGGAAGGGAGATTGAGGCGGCGGGAGTGGTATGAAATGATGCGAGGACATCATTCAAAGCCCTATTTATTTGTTTTTCACTTACTTTGACTTTAACTTCTGTCCATAAACGAAAACTTCCATTAAGGTCAACTGCAAAGATGTTTAAATAAGTTTCAAGTCCATTTTTTTTTCAGTGAGAAAGAAAAGTTTAAGAGAGGACTCAGAATTACTTCGTACTGAAAAAGAAATTCTTCTCTTTAATAACAAACAACAACAGCAAAACAAACATACAAACAAATAAACAAGCAAACAAACAAACGAATAGCAACGAACAAACAAACAAACAAACAACAGAATAATAATTTTTAAAAGTTAGATTTATCTGATAAATGCAGATTTAGTTGCGCATGTTGCCCCTGGAGATCTGCTGGTTTTTGTTTTCAATACATAGTTACTTCCATCTTACCATTCGCTTGGAAGTTATTTTTAAATTAATAATCCCTCAACACCAGAATAACGAATGAAACATTGTTAAAACATTCATTGCCCTTATTCACAAGTTTCACTGTACTCTATGTGGTGATAGGCATCGTTAAATATTGATTTGGGCATCGCAATCCTAAAATCTTCATGGGTTATACCAATTGTCACATCAACGACTTATACCAGGAAGTTGAAAAATATAAGCAGCATTGAATGCCAGGCTATCGCCGGAGCTATGTGGTTAGACGTCTGTTGCTCGGCGAAAATATCAGGTTGTGGAGTAGGAGGAGTGCCCGGTCCTGGTAAAATTTCCAAATTCTAATTTCCTACCCGCAAAAATTATTCTCACTAAAAACAGAACGGGCACTTGGATGGGTAGATAGATGACTTTATTAGGCCATAAATGACTGTGGATAATGTACTCTTAAGGCCCACAGAAGAGCACTTTTTTATTATAGCTGTGGAAACCAATGCGAAAGAGACATTGTCCTGCCACAGAAATTGAAGCTGAATGTAAAGTGAGAGATTTTGCTTGGGTTTTAAATTCTGTCTTGTCCTCCCACTCTGTTGTTCTCTTGGTCTCGCAAGATTTCACTCTCATTATAACAGCTGATTTCCAGGATTCCATGTTGTTAGCTAACTTTTCTCATATCTGCGCTGCAACGTTGGCGAACGTCTGGTCTCGACTGCTGACATCTATAAATCTCTGTTTCGGTCTGCCCCTTAATTTCTTGCCTTCCGAGAGCCGTCCATACATTATATTTTCTTCGGGATGTGACCATTTTGCATTTTTCTGGCATGACCAAGCCATCGCAGTCTGTGCTTGGACAAGATGGCAAGAACATTCTTGAATGTTTCGTTTTCTCCAGGATTATTTTGATAGGAGCATGGTCTTTCCATGTGATGCAGAGGATGCGTCTCAGACAGTGCAGCATTCAACCCATGTTCTTGGCAGTTGTAGGCGTTCAGCTGTTGCTCCATATAAAAGTGTTGATAGCACCCAGGCCTGATGATAAACAGACATTTGGGTCTTGGTTGTTGATATTTTGTTATCCTACATTTTTTCTTTTTTGCCGAGCCTGGACACCGAATATGATGCTTCTTCAATTCTGTTGTTGGCCTCATTGTCCACAAAGAGCTCGCTGGAAACAGTTACTCCTAAATATTGAATTTCTCGACTATATTTAGTGCGTGTTTACCGATCTTAATCTCTTGCCCTTGGTTAACATTTTGGCTCATGATTTCCGTCTACTTCAAACTAATGAATCCACCGCAAGTCTTTGCAAGAGAGTCCACCAAATGTAGACGTTAAGATAGGGTATGTGCAAGTAATGCTGTCATTAGCAAAAACTAGCTCACGAATGGGCGTAAGTCTAACCTTTATTTCATCCTTTAGTCACTAGATTTTGAGTTGCTTTCCGTCAGATTTGGTGCCTGTATACGCTCTATCTCCGGTATCCTCGAGGACATGATCTAATAATGAGGGAAAAGAAGATTCCAAAGAGGGGAGGAGCAAAAACACATTATCTTGCTTGACAGGGCTTAGGCCAGGGGAAGATTCTGATATAGAGCTATTGAATTGAACTGTTTCCCTCATGCCTATATAGGTTCAATAACGATTAAAGAGATTTCAGAAGCTTTGGAGAACAGCCGATTTTCTTCTGCCTTTGAAGAGGCCTTTTCTAATAACAAGGTAAAAAACCCTGGTGGGTTCTAAGAATGCGACGTAAAGAGGTTGATTTTGTTCATGGCATTTTTCCTGTACCTGAATGTCTTGGTCTGAAGCCAGTCTGTGATTCTGGATAAACTCTCTTTGCGAGAATTTGAGGTCTCCTTAATATTTTTCAGGAATCCCTCCATAGCTGGTGCAGTAAGATCTTCCGTCTTTGTTTTTGAACAAAGTAATTATATTTGATGGATTCCACAGAGCAGTTTTGGCCATTTACTCTTTCAAGGCAAATAAAGTCAAAATTCAGAATTGCTCGAACGGTTCATGTAGGGTATCATTTTAAAGAGCATCCGAAATCCGTCAAGAAAATATACAATTTTTAAGCTATAGATTCTCCGTTACTTGGTAAGAGGCAAAAAAGTTACCACCCCTTGTCAATCATTGGCAAAACCCTAAACTGTCGAGGAGAATCAGTTTTCAGTCTCCAGACACATAATTAAAACATTTTTGCCATGGGCCTACTGTTCTGTGGAATCTGCTATTTGAGTCCTTCATTCCTGGACAACATCTTCTTCCTCACAACATTGGCACAGGAGATCATGAGGTGGCTAAAGTTAAAGTGCAGATTTTCCACCTTGCATAACTTTTGCTGGGATGCTATCATTTCTATGCGATTTCTCCAACTGAAGCGTATCTATAGTTTGTCTCAAGTTTCATGTGATGAGAGCTGGTCTAACCCGATGATGACTGGGAGCTCTGGGATGCTGTCCATGACCTCGTCACTGACAATCGTGATGGTGGAGAATAGATTCTTTGTTGTGTTCGGCCCAACGTTCTATCTGTTTTTTCTTGTCCGTGATGACCTCCTCAGTCTAGATCTAACTGAAGCAGCTTTTGACGGAGATGTTCAGAGGGCATGTTTTATTCTGTGATACATTTCTTGGATGTTTCCGGCAACAGCACAGCTTTTGAATTTTCCTGCTTAGATTTTGCCAGTAATAGTTTCATGTTTCATTTTGTGCTTTACTCCTGAATTGCCTTAGTTTCTTGAGATTTTTTTGTTTGAGATTTCAAATCTTTGTAGGCGATAACAACTTCTTTTTTTCTTGGCGATAACTGGTTTCATTTCATCTAACTGTTCATCTAACTGGTTTAAATCAAACCAGTCCTGGCGGACTCTATTGGGCTTGCCGAAGGTGTTAATAGCATACGCATGTGTTTTATCTTGATAAAATGCCTTGCCAATGCTAAATGCTTTAATCATGTCAAGCTTGTTGGTTATTTCATCAATGACGGTTGTTTTGCATTCACTATTCTTTGTAACCGACGGTGTTGATTTGAGGAACTGCTGAGGTCTTGTTTTTTGATGATCCTCTTTGGTGTCACTTTGACCTTGCTACAGATAATGGAATAATCAGTGTCGCAGTCTGCTCTCTGAAATATTGGTGGTGACATTAATAGAATTCCGGCTGTTCTTTCTGTACATCACAAGATCTAGCTGATGCCCGTGTCCTGGGGTGGATGTCTATATGGAATTCGATGACAGCTTGAAGAAGTAGGAAAGTATGTCTGTTGTCCCGCATAGGTTTCTCTGCAGCATTTGCCTGCACGGCTGATAAACTCAAATGCCCTCTGTTGTCCCGCATAGTTTTCTTTAGAGCAGAGCTCAGTAGTTTCTGATCGTTTTCATTGATCTTTCCCACTCCAAAGTGACCGAGGCAACCAGGCCAGTTGATATAGTCGGTGCCAACTCAAGCATTGAAGTTGCCAGGGAGGTAAGTTGGTTCAGAGGATGACACTTACTGGTCATACTATCCAATTCATCGTTAAAACTTGTCCTTATCTTCCTGGTTGACGTTTGGTGCATAAGTGCTGATAAGTGGGATATTTCCGCATGAAGTTAACAGGCTCAGACTGTGTAAGCGCTTTGTACTATCTGAGGGAGACTCAATCATAGACAGAAGGTCTTTTCTCACTGTAAATCCAGCTCTATGCTATCTGGCTTCCTTTGTTGATTAATCCCTCTAGTGAAATGTATAATTAACTTTATCTCCTTCCATCTGCAATTCTTGTTTCCTGTAGGACTGTAATATTTAGTTTCCTCTTACTTCTGTTCCCTATCAGTTATTGCAGTTTTCTCTAAAATCAGGGACTTGTTCAGGATCGTTGCTGAGTTCAGCACATAATATATTCCTAACATTCCAGGTAGTCAAAGTGAGAACTGGCCTCCTTTTTTTCCCCCCGTTGGTTTTCTGGTACAGTCCGCCTTCCGACTTTTCTATCCCCAACCACCCAGTCGGGGCAAACGGACGTGCGGCTCAGCGCCCTATTAGTCAGGGACTACCTAGCTTGAAATGGGCGGGTTATGTCACGTTCTCTTTACGCCATCTACTCACAGATTGCAGGAAATGCCGTCTTACTGTTATACAGTGGCAGGTAAAAACCTGACTTGAAATACAGAACAGGCACCTAAAGCCGAGATAATTCTACTTTCTTAGGATCGAAATCATACGACATAATAATAATAATAATAATAACGAAAAGCAGAACTCCGAATGTCTGCTACATCAAACCTGACATTATTTACATCGCACCAGGAAAAAGTCAAGTATTTGCCGCTTCTTTGCCCATTGATCTACAGAGTATTAAGTAGGCTCTGAAAGGAATCTCTATACATCACATGACATGGTATGCATTCATTTCTTTGTCACAGTGCCACTCTCTGCATCTATAGTTATCTTTTATGCATGAATATGTGCAACATCAATCACTCCAATACAAAGAGATGAAAACTATAACATTAAAACAACACACACACACAGACACACACACAAGGGTTCAAGGGGGTGAAAGTCAAAATTCTTAGCTCTTGTTGGATTTATTTTACCTTTTCTTTATATCTAATTATTGCAAAATAAAACATGTTCTGATTTCGTTTCTCTGCACCGTGAATGGTTGAGCTGAAAACAACAAACAATTGTTGTGTTAAAAAATGTGAGTGTTTATTTGTACATCAGCTACTGCTCTGTGTAGTGAGTAATTGAGGCATAATGACACAGATTGAAGAGTTTTACTTCCTCTGTATCACACACATTATTTATTCCAGTTCAGTAAATGTATTCGGGGCCCATACTTTCTCTGTTATTATGAGAGTCATTAAATCAGTGTGGATGCTTTCATTCTCAATATCAGGGACATGATGCAAACTATTATACCATATATCTGTAGGTCTGTTCTACCAAATGACTCCAAAAAATTACTTATTAATAGCATGGATTCATTTTGCAATAGTACATAATAAAAAAAGCTTATAGAATACTTGAAGTTCAACTATGAAATCTGAAAACCTTTGATGGCATGCACTGCCAAGAGGCATTTATAAACCATTAATGCACAACACTTTAAGTTACAGTACTAGAATAAACTATCACAGTTCAAAGCCATATCAAGCGCTGGTCTGTAAAGTCATATGAGCTAAATGCATTAGATCCACAATCGCATTTAGAAACAGTAATAATAACAAGTACATATCATTTTTTACGTCTTTGAATACAATTGACACCCCTTAAAATACTGAAGTCAACTTCACACATTTCGAGCCAGTCGAGAAAGCTCAAAGAAAAAATAATACTCACACATCCATAGGTCTACAGACAAAATTCAATGAGAGAATGACAGTTTGAGGTCAAAGTTTGAGGAATAGGAACTCCAAAAACTATCAAATGTAATTTAACTGGGGTAACTACAGTAGAATATGACATCAGAAAAAGAAGAAAAGAAAAGAAAAGAAGATTTTCCTTTTCAAATAGTTCTCTCCAAACGAATTAAAGTGCTTTCACAGTTTTGGGTCTTCAATTATACTGCGTTATTGACCTACATGTATTTTTATGCTGCATAAAACATTATTCACTGTAACTTGATATCCTCAGCATCAGGTTCTGCAGAATTTACCTGCTTCGACCGATAAACTGAAATATCCTCTTGAAAGCAGTTTAAACCATGGTGGGCCACAGGATCTACATTATTTTAATTAAAAAATCATATTTCAGACAACAAGCAGGATTTCTGTTTCCTTGTATTTCATACTGTGATAGTTATGCAGACCTGTCCCCATTTGAAAAACAAAAATAGTGGATACTGGATAGGACTAGAATCTAAATTTATAAATACAATGACGTAAACACAATAGCACTACCATGAGAACTCCTATGTGAGCTAGATTTGAGGAAGGGGGAAGAGGGGCTCTGGCTGTTGCCCAGGGGTTGGGTGTCTGTGCTCCTCTGCGAAAATATGACGGGTTCAAATCCTCCAGGGGAATATGACAGATTTAGAACATTTGCTTTTTTTTCAGCGACTCAGAGATTCCTTGGCATCTTAGAACAGGGGGTGGGGGGTTGATATCTAGCCTTCTCGGATAAGGGTAAACATATTTCCATTGTCCCATGTTTATGTTACGCATGTAAAATAATTCACGGCAATTAGGAATCAAATCACGTGTAGGTAGAAGCAGCACCGCTTCAAATTCCAAAATTCTACTAAAACATTTATTCTCGCCAAACTTAGCAAGCACTTCGCCTTGTCTCAGATAATCCTACTTTCTTTGAACTGAAAGACTCCGATTGTATTTGAAGAAGGAAAAAACATGATGAATATCTCCTCTATTTAGTAGTCCCATCCAAGGTCTTTTATAAAACTGCTATTTCGATAGAATATCAGAAATTCACAGAAAGAAGTACAGACAATGTAGTTGCAGAAAGATAATATAGTTTGGGGCGGACCTGAGACAAAGCAAATGGTTTACTGTTGTCTACTCTAATGGGAGGAGGGGGGGAAGGGGAGTGGCCCTGTCAGGCTCCCAGGGATTCCTCGCCCGGAGCAAGAGCCGGGTCCAGGAATGGCAGCTTCGCCAGTATATTACCTCCTCAGTACTAAGTCTCACTGTACCTGTGCGTGGACAGAGTGCGTGCATGACCAGGTAGGCAGTCATCCACATCACTCGTGGTTTGCTGCTCCATCGGGTGGTGTACTGATGCGGCAGGTGTCCCGATTCGATCAGCATTTGTCTATATACATGCTCACACTCTTCCAGCTTCCACTCAGGTTTCTAGCAAGGGACTCGCTCGTCAAGGGCCTCCATGCTCTTAGAAGATGCTTGGCTAGGCCGCCGCCTGACCCATAGCTCCATACTTGGACCCGAGACCCGCGGCAAATGGACGCTCCTGGGCCCAGCAAAACCCCCAAGACCCCTCGCACTCTGCAACGGCAAGCTGGTGAAGGTCAACGCGGGCCCCATTCTCTTCTTCCCTCAGCGATGGCCACCACTATTAGGGCCATCCCAGGCTAGGAGAAACTTACCACAGACATCAAATTTAAAACATGTTTCAGCAGTAGGCATCTTTGGATGGATGGAGGGGATTTTACCACCTTTCAAGTTCATTTTTCAGAGGAATCCCGGGATGACAACCGCTCCTACCAGCGTTTCCATAAGCGAGAACATAGCGACCAAACCTGACAACATCCACTCTATCGCACATAGCTCAGCCGTAGAGAAGTTGTCCAGACCAGGCAACGAGTTCCAACGTCCCACCGGCGGTGGCGCACTGTCACGGATGTGTTGCAATGCCTAGTGGCAAGGAGAGTCACTGCTGGATAACCCGCCTGTCAACTACAACCCAGCCGCTACCACGCGAAGGTATCGGACAGGATTGAGCCATACGCTGAGAACCCACCACTCCGACTATGTACTGCAATCGATGTCTCAGGGGGGATCCCTTGACACCCAAATGTCTTCGAACGGCCGATCCATGGTGTAAAATGAATTGATGAAGTCTTTAATTTATCTGCAACCCATGTTTTTGCTGTTTTTGAAATGCAAACAACTACGCGAGAAGGAAACTGACTGGTCTTGGAATGGATCATATTTTAGCTTCCTTGTTGATCACATTTGGCAAGCGTGATCTTCCCTGTAGCTGTACTCTGATAAGTGGGTCGATCTAAAATGATTTAAACAGTCCTTACAGGCGTGTCCTCCAGCATTCGTCATCGATTTTGGTTGCTTCATAGAATAGCTGTATGTTTCGAAATATTAAATCGGTATGCACATGAATACTTTTCACGTTCGTTGTTTTCATCTTACTTAATTTCAAAGACAAACAAAAAATCAATTGATATTGATCATGTTTGTCCCTGAATATGGCTATCATAATAATTATTTTGGTTGATAATATGCTTTTCTTCGTCACTATTATTCTTGAATCCGGATGGAAAAGTTGTGGGTAAAATGGAGCACCATTTATTTAAAGAGGTGTGTGTTGGAGGGAGGGTCCTGGGAGTCATTTTGGAAATGGCTGGGGCGGAGATGATTTTAGTCATTGCCATCGAATGCGGCATGGTCAAATTGGAGATAAACAATAAAAAAAAAAAGAAAATGAAATCACTCGTGGTTACATAGCAACGACCGCCATCTTGGACTTTACTGCCCGTTATTGCATTACTTTACCATAAATAGGCTTGTACTTCAACCGATTTGCTCTAAATCTTCAGCTCATTGTCCAAAAATGGGCAGATGAATTTTTTTTTATTATAAACTTAGTTAGTTTTTTTTTTTTAATCACAATTTATAAAATTCGGTATGTAAAAAAGTCAAGGATTTTCCGAAAATTTGGCCCTATTATCTCAAATTTCTGAAAAATTTAAAATGTTAAGAAACAATCCCTTTTAATCATTTTTTTTTTCATGTCACATTTCATGGCAATTCCTCCAGAAATGAGGTAAAGCAGATCTGATATTTGTGCTTAAATAATAATAATAATAATGATAATAAAAACAAACAAACAAACAAACAAACAAAAACAAAAACAAAAAAAACTCATGTTGAGAAAAACGCATGAAAAGGTTTTTTGTTTTTTTTTAATGCTGGAAAACAACCTTGAGGATTTTTTGATCGGATTTGCAATCCCAAAACGTGTTTGTTTCACCTTCTAAACTTCTTTTCACGATCTCTATGTCATATTTTGCCTTTTTGTGTACCTCTACTCACATTATTCCTCCATCTTTGTTCCCCTACTCATATCAGCTAAAGGACTTCCGTAGAGGCATTCCAGGGTCCAGGAAGTACTATATATGGCCACATCTTCTTCGGTCAAATCCAGGAGTGTCTTTCCCTTTACTGCGATAGCCTATTGTACTCTGCCACAGCTGAAACAGGGCATATTCTATCTCATAAGGCCGTGGGAAGTCTATTTTAGAGGTCCAAACGAAAGCTTTCGCTAATATTCGATGTGGTCAGCGCCTTTCGTGGCCAGCACTGTCCACTCCTGGCATGGAGTTCCCAATATTAGTGAAGGAGATCATAATCAAGCCTTTCCCGTAGTCAGCGAAATATTGAGGATTTATCCCTGAATATAGAGCCCCGCATGAGCCAGAGCCTAGATGGCAAAGGGAAAGGTCCGTCCTACACCTTAGAACTGACCTAGATGGGCACAAGTGTCATAATTAGACAAGCGGAAACTAAGGTACCTTATGTATATGCTTATATGCATTTTACAATTGTTTAAAAAATATTTTCGATAGCCCGAAAGATGTATGCAATGACACTGTTAGAGCAGGTCACAAGTGGCCATGGTTTTGACAAGCTCTTATGTATATAATAGGGCTACTGGTATATTATTAATTATAATGTAGGCCTACATAGCAAAGATTGCTGAAACTAGACAGCCAAATTTGTGGATATTTTTTTTTCTTTTAAAGAAATAAGTTAATATTAATATTTTGTTATCTCATTTCTATCAGTGTAGTCCTAGGCATTTTAAGGCTTAACTTAAGGCAATAGTTGTATAATTTATAAGCCATGTTGATTACTTCCAAAGCTAGTTGATTCTTAATTTATTTCTTCCCCCCTTTCTTTCTTTCTTTTTTTTTTCGTTTTCGCTCTTTTTTCTTCCTACCTGCCGTAATGGGCCTTCAAATTGAAAGTAAAATGTAATCGCCTACATTACATTGTTAACATGTTTTACGTGTCACTTTAATGTTTTCTGGGACTGTGGCAGGATGAGTAAAAACCTTCATTCAAGAATACGCTTTCTAAAGAGTAAAACAATTATGCTGTTATTAATCTTTTATTTTGTCATAACACAAGCCTAGGATATTCTGTTACCAAAATGTTGGTTGCTGATTTACTCTGCAAGAAACAAGATATTCACAGAGAACAAAAAAAAAAAAAATTAAGAGAGTCGACGAAGAAGAAGAATCCTATCTGAAAGGACTTATTCATTTCTTGCAATCTTTTTACTTTTGCCCTGACTTTTTTTCATTGATTCTGCTTTCCTTGTAATTAACGCTGTGGTCAAAGCTGTCGAGAAAGATTCATAGCTTTCGTCAGGGTACATACAAAGATTATAAAGGCAACTTAGATCAAATCAGTCAGACATAGGACTTGCACAACAGGATATCGATTACACAACAGAAAAATGTTAAGCCATGGACATATGAAGTCAGTGACACAGTAGCCCTCATAAATAAGAAGCATCAAAAGAGAAGAGTTAATGTAGGAAGGAGTACTACCTGAAATTAGCCTAACTAAGAGACTGATAACTTTTCCCCTTGCTACATCCTGATGGCCTAGAATGTGGCAAACTCGCCGATTGTGTCAGGACCAGATCCCAGTTGTCATAAAACGGTGGCCTTGTCAGTTGGGACGTTGTCGATACTTACCATTTATGTACATGCACACATTAACAGTAGGTCTGATTTAATTTAATTTGTACTATTATATTATCACCGTGTAAATGTATCTTTTTTTTTTTTAACGAACGTGCAGCCATCCTCTCTTGATGGGACAATTATAAGTACGTTCATTTTTTATCACGTCTAATTCCAACAACAATCATCTGCACGGTTATCTCCAACAGGCTTGGAGAGTTGAATGTAGGTTATCCTGTTTCTGTGAAGCGTTATCTGACCCAACCGATCTAATAGCTTATATTTCGCTACAACACATAATGAATCGTGGAGCATTAATTGTGTTTGACACTCTGCCAAGAATCCGTTTCCCGTGAGAAGCCCAGTGTCAGTATTTCAAGATAATCTTCTGCATTTCAGCCCTTTGACATGAGCTTAACTGGTACAATCAGCTGATAATAATAATAACATATATACATATATATAATCATAAGCTGTGCTATGCTCAGGTTTTTTGTTCCCTCCAAAAGGCCTTTTGAACTGATAATTCAATTAGGCTTGAATATGTTTGGCTATATTTCATACGTTCACACATCAACCATTTATAAATCTACATCATGATTCGCTCTTGTTTTTGTTTCTAATGACATTAAAACTATCAAAGTCATTGCCAAACTGTGGTAACTGCGAGTAAAAGAAAGCCGAGTACGGTTTAACTAAGGGAAACGAGAACAAGAAATTATGCATTGCACTGGTTTAACCGTAGCAAATGGTTAAAAGAAATGTTAAAAATCCATTAATATCCTGGGGACATAACATTATATGAATGTAAGTGACAGAGAGGAAACTCATTACTAAGAAGATAAGAGAGAAGGTGAGAATATTCAAATTTGTCAGTAATGCAACTGAGCGAGCTACAGCTTGACACAATAGTAGATTTGTTCCGACCAAGCGAACGACTGGAAATCGCAGTCAAATTTTAGTAAGGGGGGGGGGGGGTTTACAAACATTCTAAGCTGTTCACCACCATTGACACAGAAAAACACAGAAAAAGTGCACTTGTCCAAGCTCCTGGTGTAAAACCACTGAAATTACCATACATTTTTTCTCTCTCTCTCTCTCTTTCACTCTCTCTTTCTTTCTTTCTCTTTTTTCGTAATTTTTCGAAGAGTCTTTTTAAAGTTAAATCGATTTGCTTGAACGTAAGTCTATGTAATTTTAAAAAAGTGAAAACTATAAAATCCCTGTGAAATACACTGAACCTGCGGCGCCAGTTGACTTTGTTGGGTGTTTGCACCATTCTCACACTATGATTTCGGCATCCTCTCATGCCATTAACAAGTTGAAATCACCTAGAATATTAAGCTCATTATAGCCCACGATAAGTGAATAACCCGTTTTTGACCATATCGTCTATTCAACTATTGCGCTTTCCAAGTTCTGAAGAGGTAATCTGTGTCTTGCATAGCTACGGACACATAAACAGTAAAAAGATTATTAATATTTAAGAGCCATCGATACTTCCAGCTTTCTTATTATTTTGATCTATTTATTTTCTCTTACTGTTTGTAAGAACTGTGCTCATTTATTTTTTATTCGTTCATTTTTCAGTCATCACTGTTTCATTCAATGACTCGTTCACTGACTAATTAGTAGACTGATTTTTATGTTTTCATTTTCTTCATTCATTCACTAAGATAAGAACATATGAGACAGACCGACTGACCGACTGGCCGACCATTAGACCCATTAGACAATTAACCAACCATTAACCAGTCTATCAAAGACATATTTTACTTATTCAAACGCACTAAGATGGAATTACTGAAAGCCAATAACGACATAAAAAGGATGTCGATGGAGGGTTGGGACAATATCTGATTCAAATCAGTCCTATTAACTAGGTCTACTCAATAGGAAATTCCGTGTTTGACCATAAGACAAAAATTAGTGCTGAGATATTTTAATATCCAAAATTTTATACAGAGCGCCACTGAAAAGTCAGTTCGTGGAGCAATGTGTCGGAACAAGTATGAAATAATGCTACACTCACAATTGAGAAGATTGGTTTTTTTTTTTGAGGAGGAGGAGGACACGACTTTGACGAAAAAGGAAAAGAACCCCCCCCCCCCCCCCCCCCCACAAAGACACATCCACAAACACAAATTTTATTTAAGACAGAGAGAATGAATTGATCGTGAAAGAGCAACAGCCAACAGGAAAAAAAAATAACACAAAAGAGCTTTCGTTCGAAACATTTTGTTTTGTTTTTAGTCAGCTTATTGTAAAGCAAGAATAATTACTACAGTCCAAATGAAATACATAACAGAAGTAATTCTAATGCATGCCTTTTGTCATTCTTTTTTTTTTTTTTTTCTAACGAAAGACTGAGATTTTTTTTCTATTTTAGAGAGGTCTTCCAATACAATACCTTTAAAAAAATAAAATAAAATAAATAAATAAAAATCAGCCAGGACGCACCAAGAAGTGAACGAAAAACTCTTCAGGGAGAACGTAGTGAGGAAAGAAATCATTCAAAAAAACAATTCTTAGTTTCATAGATCTTAGATGTCGTCTTGAAAAGGACTCTAAAAATATAAATTCTTGGTGCATCCAGATTTTACCAAACAGTGTAATGCTATACGCAGTATGTAACTCCATAAGTTCTTGTAGGCCTAGAACCGGCCAAACGGTTAGTCTGTTCCAACAGTCAGCCGGTCGTTTTACTTCATATAAAAAAGTGATGCAAGTCTGAATAATTTTTCACGCGGTTCATCTACGAATGCACTGTAGCCCAAAGTGTCAGCCATTCTTATCATTATTATTATTATTGTAAACTATAGGAGTTTAATTTCACGTCCGTGTCTCCAGTAATATTTCATTGACGCCATCTCGGGATTAAAAAAAAACATCAACAAAAAAAATAAGAAGTCCTCGGCAACAGTAAAATCAATACACATTCAACCAAGCGCCACATACGTCAGGCGTACCACTGAGACTCATCAATCACGCCATCTTTTTGAAGGGACGGTCGATAACTGAAAATGGTTCGTGGTAATGTGCGCTGCCAAACATTCTAGAACAAATATATCTGGCGCCTGAGACCTGTTGATCATTATATTTACATTTAACAACTGGTGCCACAGAACATGAAAGCTGGAAATATGGCAGAAAAAATACCTTCAACCCCCCCTTCCCCTTTTTCGCCCTTTCCCCAAATGAACTTTTAATTTTAAGCATCAACGCTAAAAGGTTTTAATTGTGTGGTGGGGGGGGGGGGGGGGGGGGGGGGGGGGGGGGGGGGGGGGGGGGGGGGGGGGGGGGGGGGGGGGGGGG